>QRFJ01000025.1:668602-693602 GCA_006176705.1 Cocos nucifera
TTTTAGTATAAATCACCTAAGCACACCAAGCACCTGAAATCTAGAATTATCTCTGAGTAGATTACTTTATGCTTAGTTTTGAACCAGTTCGTGTATTCTGAGACTTTGAGTCTCTACTTAGTTTTAAACTAGTTTGTGCATTCTAAGTCTTTGAGAAAAGTGTTAGGTAGCTCTAAGAAAAGAAATCCTTCAGTGTTAAGTAACTCTAAGGAAAGAGAAATCCTTCTCTAGAGGCAGTAAGACCTGCAGACCTATTTTTAGGGTAGGAAGAGCTGTTGTGTAGGGCAAGGCAGTTAGTCATATTTGGGAATAAGAAACTCTTTTTAGTAAAGTAGAATAGTGACATGGTGGTATCAGAGCCATCCCAATTTTCTTTTCGCCCCCAGAAGGGAGTATCAAGATTAGTGTTCTAAATAGCACGACCCATTCTTATACTATAAGCCAATTCAGAATCCTAAGTTTTGGTAGTATCTAGAATTATCTCAGAGTGGTTTACTTTATGCTTCATTTTGAACCAGTTCGTGCATTCTAAGTTTTTGAGTCTCTACTTAGTTTTAAAATAGTTTGTGCATTTTGAGTCTTTGAGAAAAGTGTTAAGTAGCTCCAAGCAAAAAAATCTTTCAGTGTTAAGTAACTCCAAGAATAGAGAAATCCTTGTCTAGAGACAGTTAGATCCGTAGACCCATTTTTAGGTCAAGAAGAACCGTTGTGTAGGGTAGGACAGTTAGTTATATTTCGGAACAAGAAACTCATTTTAGTGGCATTGGACATTACTAGTGGGATAACACTTTTAGAAAATTCTTTTTAGTGGCATTGGAAGTTACTAGTGGAAAACACTTCTCTAGTGGCACTTAGATTCAAGGTTTGAGGAACTAGTTTTCAATTAAGTATGAGCTTGATTCAGGGTTTGAGGGACTAGTTTTCAATTAAGTATAAGTCTACTATCCAGGAACTCTTCTTCTTCTTCCAACTTAGACTTCTCTAACTAGCCTACAATTAAGTATGAGTTTCCTATCCAGAAACTCTTCTTCTTCCTCATCTTCCAAAGATGAAGGAACAAGTGCTGGCAAAGAAAAAATCCTGTATGATCCAACTAAGATAGTAATCCTAAAGATTTTACTCAAATCAATATACAAAACTAACTGGTTGATACCAGATTCAAGAATCAAAGTAATAGAAAATACCTATTCAATCTCAAAAGATCATGAACTAATACCTTTGATCCCCAAAGACCTGATAAATAGTATCAAATTCAAATATGAGTTCCTTCACCTAGGACTCGTACAAATAGCTGTGATACCCATGATAAGGAGAGGTATAAACAGTACCCTCCTTATCTGCTTAAAAGATGGGAGACTTCTTTAATATCATGAATCCCTATTGAGAATGGTGGAAATAAGTGTATTCAATAGCCCCGCCTATTGCAATTGCAACACAGACCTTACCCATAAAGTTAAAGACAAAAACATTCAAAAAGCCTTAGAATTAGAGATCAAAATACACAACCTCAAGATGCTTAGTGGTTCCTTCTCGTTGACTATTTTAGCGAGAATTTACTTCAAAGCTATCAATACCTTTAACCATATAGGATCCTTGACAAAGAAATCCTTAGGACAAATAGAATACTTTCAAACTGATCCAAATAAAGAAAATATTTTTATATCTAAAACCCTTATTTGGGATAAGATAACTCTTCTAGAAAGCTAGACTCTTGAAAAATCTGTTCCTCCCATTAGGCAGGAAACAAGTCACCTTGAGGCAATCACCACAACCCCTAAGGGTGATGTCTCAATCGAATTTTATGGACTAAAAGTAGAGAAGAGCTTTATTCTAGGTTCTCTTGTTCAAAAATCCCTACAACTTCTTCATTCACTCCTGCTAAGGATAGCTATTTTGTCGAAGCAAGCCTATCAAAAGTAGATTCAAAACCTACTATTCCAAAATCTTCATACAATGAACAAGTAGAATCTCCCAACTTAGTCCAACTTATTCTCAAATGGATCCTAAAATTAATACTATAAGTAGTGAATTTATCCTAGACAAAAAATCTACTTAGTAGAGATTTCAATTAAAAAAGAAATGAAGAAAAAAGAACTAGATTCTTCAAGCAGTTCAATGAAACTCAAAGGACTAACCTTAGAACCAAATGGTATAATTTCATGCATTCAATTAGAGACCACATAGGTTTCTTTGAATGGTTTGAAATGTACAACAAACCGAAACAACTTGATATGATCAAACCAAAGGTCATAATTTCATGGAAAGATGGAAAAGGAAGGGTCATAGAAAGAATCCATCCTCCTTTCCAAGAGGTTAAAATCCCGATTCGGAAAACACAAATCACAGCCTCACCAGTAAAACTCAAAAATGACCCCCATGACTCTGTTAATTCCAGAGATCTCAAAAATATAATGGAACAAAATAATTAGACAAGTGAAAGCCTTAAGACTATAGGCGACCAACTAACTAGAATGGAAGAAAGGGTCATAGACAGATCACCTGCTACGTCCTCTAGCTCTACTCCAGTCTTCAAACCTTATAAGATATCCAAAAAATACAAAGAAGATTTAGAAGATAAAGACCTCTTAGGAGAGATAAATAAGAGGCTCCAAACCCTTGCACTCATCCACTCTATTCTTGATACACCTGAAACCTCAAGAAAGCCTATAGCCATCCTAGAACAGGAAAATGATAATCCCAGTGACTCAGAACAAATGGAGAACTCCAACCCAAGCATTGACATAGAAGAATCAGAACCAAACTTTTAAATTAACAAAATTAAAGGATGGACTAAGAATGTCTGTCCCTATGGTCCTAATTTTCAAAGACCTTACTAGCCCAGGCTAACCATGCCTGACATGGACCTTGAAAAAAGATCCATGCAACAAAACCAGTATTCAGCCCAAGCCATCTACAAATGAAACATAGATGGCCAAACAGAGTATAACATATTAGGCATATTGCAGCAAATGTCCAAGGTTGCGGCTGCCTATAGGACAAAAAGTAGAGCCCAAGACTAGGCCATAGCCGTAGCCTTTATCTCTGGCTTCATTGGCCAACTCAAAGGATGGTGGGATTTCCTTCTCACCGATGAAGAGAAAATCCAAATTATGAATGCAATCAAAAGAAATCCTGATGGACAGGCCATTAGAGATGAAAGTGAAAATAAAATATAAGATGCAGTTTTCACTCTAATCTTTGCAATCACCAAACACTTTATAGGAGATCCTTCAAAATTCAGAGACAGAACCTCTGAAATCCTAACAAACCTCAAATATAAAAAACTTAAAGATTTCAGGTGGTATAAGGATGTATTCCTAACCAAAGTCCTAACCAAACATGATTGTAACCAACCCTTTTGGAAGGAAAAATTTCTTGCAGGATTGCCTTCGGTCTTCTCTGAAAAGTAAGAACTAAACTCAGAAATCAACCCATATGATAGCCTGATCTATGGTGATCTAATAGGTATAATAAATGAAGAAGGACTCAACCTATGCATAAAATTAAAACTCAAACAACAACTCAAGAAGGAGCAAATAACAAGCAAAAGAGAACCAGGAGATTTCTACCAACAATTTGGTCTTCCCCCAATCAAAACTAAACCTTACAAGAAATCTAAGGAGTGTAAACAATATAGTAGGAAGATCTATAAAATGCTTTGGAAACCTCAAAGTACTACCAAAATAAAACAACCTAAGCCTCCTTATAAATCATCACCTAGAAAAAAACCTTTCATAAAGAAAGAAAAACCTTCAAAACCCCCAATTTGCTACAGATGTGGCAAACCGGAATATTTTAGCTCAGACTATAAAATGAAATTCAAAATAAACAACATTGAGCTAGATGAGTTAAACCTTTTAGATTCAATCAAACAAAATGTAAGGACCCTCCTCAATTCTGATGCTAGTAGTACTGACTCAGAATCCCAGATCTCAACATCATCAGAAGTAGAAATTTGTATAATAACCAAAGAACAAGATGTATTATTAGATTTTATTGATAAAATCCAAGATCCAGAACTTCAGAAACAATATTTAACCAAGTTGAAAGACTCCTTAACTAACGACACTAGAGAAAAAGAAGTTCAAACATACAGTTTAAACAACATCCTAAAAAGATTTGAATCCAAGGATAAAAAGCAAGTCACTATCCAAGACCTTCAAAAGGAAATAAGTGATCTTAAGAAAGAAATAACACAAATAAAAGTCCAATTAGAAAGTTTTTAAAATAAACAACCATATTAGAGAAACTGGTGACTTTAAAATCCCAATCTTTGTTGAAGTATTATCTCAATTACAAATTCAAAAATGGCATGTCAAAGTAACCATACTAGTTGAAGATTTTAGACTTGAAACTATTGCCCTAATTGATTCTGGTGTAGACTCAAACTACATTCAAGAAGGACTAGTATCCACAAAGTTCTTTGAAAAAATCAAAGAAAAGCTTACCACTGTCTGTGGATCAGAATTAAAAATCAACTACAAACTCATCAACTTCCTAATCTACAACAATAATATTTGTATGGAGACTCCCTTCATACTTGTCAAAAACCTAAACCAATTGGTCATCTTAGGAACACCTTTCTTGAACATGATCAAACCTTTGTCAGTTGATGAGGATGGAATCAAAGCTAGGTTTTTAGGTCAAGATCTATTCTTCTAATTCATCAGTCCATCTTTCTATAAAACACTCCAACTACTCAAAGACAACTGAAGTTTTAGCGATCGTCTTATGCATTTCAAAATGATTTTTAAACCAAAGGATTTTTCTTCGAATTAATTATCCCTTGCCTGGTTTCTTACCTTAGAAACTCTTACAGGGATATTCTACACCCAAGCTCAATGGTTTCCTTCTTTTCCCAAAATATCAATCCCCATTTTTTAATCTCCACCAATAGATTTGCAGCTCTAACTCTAAATGAAAAGTCTCAACCAATTCCTCCACAAGAAACATCACCAATGATCAGAGCAAGGATCAGTCTCTAGAAAATAGTTCAAAGAATACTATCAATAGAAGTACAGGATATCATCTTTCACAAGTCAACCTAGCTCAATGAAGACAAGGAACTGTTCCAATCTCTCTCCAAATATATTGTTATTGAATAGAGTTCCTACCCAAAACTTTCAATAACCAACATCAATAGAAGAAACAACAAAGCAAAGATAAGAGCTCTCTATAAAGGTCTTGTCAGAATAGCAACAGTTGATTCCATGTGTGCCACTTGTATATTTCCAGGAGCTATCTCTACTATCTTATAGCAAGCAAAGAAATATTCCAAAAAACTAATAGTAAGGATATACAGTGGAATTGAGCAAAGAAGATTGGCAAGCATTTCCTATCCATTCCAAATCTACGATATCCACCTGTTCCAAGAAGATGATCATTTTTGGGCCACTCAGACAAGATTTAGGGGAGACCCTATATCAAACATCTACCAGCAACAGTACCTAATTGACAATTATCTTGATGTCCATCGGATGGCTAATGCTTTAAAGGGACAAAAATGTTGGACAGATAGAAGAATATGGGCAACTACGAGCTTACCAATAGACATCCCGAAAAAAGAAGGCACGTGGGATATACTTCTTGATCCAAAAAGTTATCCCAAATATATACAAAGTATAATACAATATCTAGAAGGAAGCATTCAAGGATGTCTACCATAGAATGACGTCATAAAAATTAAAAAAAAGAATTTTTAATTAACAATTCTTCTTGCAGGACTTCTATCAATCAGCAATTGATTTGATGACAAATAAAGCAAGGAAAAGCAAACAAGGTTCCTTCTAAAGCAAAGATGCTACCCCCATCAAATCAACAATAGGTAAAGCAAATAGATCAAGTCTAGCTTCCTCAGCAAGTTCCTCATCAAGCCAGCTTCCTTAGCAAGTTTCTTCAATAGTCCACAATGATGGCTATAATTAGCCAGCTTCAATCTCAAACCAAATAACTCCACAATGGCAAGACATCGACACCAACACCACCAACGATGACGTCCACGATACCAACACCACCATGTCATTTTTTATCTCCAAATAGAACTCAAGATTCGATCACCTTCTCCAGCGCCTACTGTTGATCCCAATCCACCATATGAGATTGACGTACATATGGTTCCAAGAGTCCAAGATGTAGGAATCCAGACATTCCGCAGTCCATCACCAAACCCACCTTCGGGATATATTACAATTTCGGTAATCCCACCAGGCTTCACTATAGCACATAGAAGAAGACCTGCCAGCCTTGCAGAAGCCTACAGAAGAAGATCCATTGGCTGCAGAAAGTCCACTCCTCCAAGAAATCCAAGTCCAAATCTGTCCACCTCAAATAACTACAACACCAATGGAAACCTCAGAAGAGGATTAAAGAATCATCACACCAGTGCTTCTTCATCCTCCTCAACAAGCTCAAGTTCAGCAACAAGTTCAAGCAGTGCAGATCAATCCACGTCACCCAGCCTTCCAACGGACTTTTTTGCTCCATTGGCAGACATGTGATAATGATCCACAAGCCCAATCAACCAAAGGCAACTATCAAATCCATGATTTTCCATCCATGGTTTCTTCAAAATAAGAAGAGTCCATGGTTTCTACCCATGATTTTTCAACATCAAGGATACAAGGACAACTCAAAGAAATAAAAGGATAAAGTCATCAAAAGCACCAAAAGATGCCCTCAGAAGCCTTCCTAAAATCAGCTACAGTCCCTGCCCCTGGTTTTCCCAAAAACCAGCAGCGCTCATAGTTGTTGCCCCTAGTTTTTCCAAAAACTAGCATCACTTGTAGTTTTTGCCCCAAGTTTTCTCCAATAGATGAAATCTCAAGGATGATGGCTCACAAGATGTCTCCTCGGACTCCAATCAAGTTCAAATCCGCAAAGGCCTATAAAAGGAGAGGAAGGCCTCAGCTCAAGGCATCGACCGAAACTCCTCTACCAATCCTCCCTAGTCTCCTTCCCCTTCTCCTTCTCAACTCTAATGTAAGTTCTACTGACTCAGAATCCCAGACCTCAACAATATCAGAAGGAGAAATTTGTGTGATAACCAAAGAACAAGATTTATTATTAGACTTTATTAACAAAATTCAAGATTCGGAACTCCAAAAATACTATTTAACTAAGTTGAAAGACTCTTTGACTAAAGACACTAAAGAAAAAAAAGTTCAAACGTACAGCTTAAACAACATCCTAAAAAGATTTGAACCCAAGGATAAAAAATAAGTCACTATCCAAGATTTGTTCTTCCAATTCATCAGTCCATCCTTTTATAAAACACTCTAACTACTCAAAGATAATTCTATTAACCTAATTCAAAGAAAACAAAAATGGCTAGAATACCTAAAGGAAGAAGTTAGTTACAAAAGAATGGAAGAATAACTATAAATAGTAGATGTAAAAAATAAAATTCAAATATTTAGAGAAAATTTAGTCAAGATCAATTACTCTGAATTATCAAATGTCTTTTGGATCCAAAGAAAACATATTGTTGACCTTCCTTATGAAGATAACTTTAATGAAAAACACATACCTACCAAAGCAAGACCAATCTAAATGAATTTCAGTGTCTTAGAACACTGCAAAAAGAAAATTCAATCTCTACTAGATAAGAAATTAATCAGACTTAGTAGGTTCCCTTGGTCCTATGCAGCTTTCTATGTTCAAAAACGTGCTAAAATAGAAAGAGAGATTTCCAGACTCGTTATCAACTATAAACCATTAAACACTGCTTTAAAATGGATAAGGTATCCGATCCCAAACAAAAAGGACTTTCTAACTAGAATCACAAAAGCTAAGGTATTCTCAAACTTTGACCTTAAATCTGGCTTCTGGCAAATCCAGATTTTCAAAAAAGATAAATACAAAACTACCTTCACAGTACCATTTGGCCAATATGAATGGAATGTTATGCCATTCAGCCTCAAAAATGTCCCCTCTGAATTCCAAAGGATTATCAATGATATTTTTACACCCTATACTAAGTTCATCATTACCTGTATTGATGATATTTTTAGTATTCTCAGAAACCATAGAACAATATTTTAAACACCTCCAAACCTTCTCTTATAAAATAACTAGAAATGACCTTATCCTTTTCACATAAAAAATGAACCTATTCAAAATACAAATCTGATTTCTAGGTTATGAAATAAATCAAGAAACTACTAAACCAATTTTAAAAAGTTTAGAATTTGCATCCAAATTTTCTGACATGATTCTAGAAAAAACTCAACTTCAAAGATTCTTAGGAAGCCTGAACTACATCTCGAATTATTATAAGGATTTTAAGACTGTCACCAAACCCCTCTATGACAGACTCAAAAAGAATCCTCCTCCTTGGGGAGAAAGCCGACTTAAATAGTAAAAATAATTAAAGCCTAAATAAAAGAATTTTCATGCCTTTATCTTTCTAACCCAGAGTCTCCTAAAATAATTAAAACTAATGCATCTAAAATTGGGTATGGGAGAATTCTAAAACAAAAGAAAGATAACAAGGAAGAACTCGTCCAGTACCATTCAGGGATCTGGAATGAAATCCAAAAGAAATTTTCAACCATAAAAAAGGAAGTTTTATTGATCGTTTTGTGTATTTTAAAATCCATCAAAAGAAATATTCAACCATAAAAAAGGATGCAAAGAAAAGTCCATCAAAAGATCTAAAAGTACAAAAAGATAAAGTTATCAAAAGCACCAAAAGATGCTGTGCCCTCAAATGCCTTCTTAAAACCAACATCGCCATAGTTTACGCTCCTAGTTTTCTCAAAATCAGCATCACCCATAGTTTCCATCCCTGGTTTTCTCCAATAGATGGAATCTCAAGGATGATGACTCAAAAGATGTCCCCTCGGACACCAGTCAAGTTCAAATCCATAAATGCCTATAAAAAAAAATGAAGACCTCAGGTCAGGGGCATCGGTCGAAACCGACTAGTATCCCCCAACAACCCTTCCTAGTCTCCATCCCTCTTCAAATCCTCTACACCCAAATCTTCTTTCGGCCTTTCCTTCTCCAAATTTGTTTGAAGAAGTATGTAAATACTACTATTAGTTTTGAGTTTATAGCTTTCAAGTGTGCAAGTTTATTTCCTTGCTTTTGTAATCAAGCTTTCAAGTGTGCAAGTTTGTTTCCTGCTTTTGATATGTAAAAAGGTTTGCTCATATAAATAAAGCTTATTTTATTTTTTAAATTCTCCTTTTTCATATGAGTTTTTAATTGACTCCTTTGCGCATCACCCAAGCACACCAAGCACCTAGTATATTCAATGGTTGCAAGCCATTCTTAGAAAGCCTAAACTACATCTTGGACTATTATAAGGACCTTAAGACTGCCACCAAATCCTTCTATGATAGACTCAAAAAGAACCCTCCTTGGGGAGAAAGCCAGACTCAAGCAGTAAAAATAATTAAAGCCCAAATCAAAGAATTACCATGTCTTTATCTTTCTAACCTAGAGTCTCCTAAAATAATTGAATTCGATGCATCTGAAATCGGGTATGGGGGAATTCTAAAACAAAAGAAAGGTAACAAGAAAGAACTCGTCCAGTTCCATTCAGGGATCTAGAATGAAACCCAAAAGAAATATTCAACCATAAAAAAGAAAGTTTTATCGATCATTTTGTGTATTTTAAAATTTCAAAGTGATCTTTTAAACCAAAGATTTTTGCTCCAAATCGATTACCAGTCTGCAAAATTTATTTTGGAAAAGGATGTCAAAAATCTTGCTTCAAAATAAGCTTTTTATCAGGTGGCAAGCTATTCTTTCAATCTTTGATTTTCAAATAGAGTTCAAAAGGGGGAAGGATAAATTCTCTTCCTGATTTTCTCTCCCATGAAGTTTTATAGGGAAACATTTGATGGCCTCTAAAAGGCAAACAACCTCTTCTCAAAATCCTATATCAAAACCCCAAACATGGCTTGAAATTGTTGAACAGGAAGAAAACCAAAAGAAGCCTGCCTCCAGCCCATCATCAAATAGGTTTGCTCTTTTGGCCCAAAAGACAATAAGTGAACTAGCCAAAAAATTGCATATTCCAGAGTGCTCCACATAGGTAGTACCATTCAAAGACAAGAAAGGGAAAGCTATAATTCCTCAAGCCTCCAAAAAATCAGCCATCTAATATTTTGACAAAAAAATTCTCCAGTCCATCTTAGTTATTGAAGATGAATTTTCTTCCTTAGACCCAAAAATCGTCGCCCAACATATTTTCCCTGATGGATGGCATTACCAGCCCAGAGACCCTTACAAGACCCAAGCCTGGTTTGAAGCCATCCTAACATATACCCATTTAGTGATCATAAGACACTATCTTGACAAAACCAATCTCCAAACATATACACATCCCACAGTCCAAATTCTCAAAGTTCTAAGCCCATCTGACTAGGATGGTAGTCCATCAAGCTACAAAAAATTGATCCAAGATCTTTCTCTTCAATACTTCAAATACTGGGACTATATGACAGCCTGGTACCATACCTTCCTCTACCAAAATTCTCTCCATAGACACTCTTGACTTTTCTATTTCAAAATAAATACCTCCTACCACTTTTCTTACTGGTTTAGTACCTAGTAAAACTATTATGGAGCCATTCCCAAAATTCTTCCAAGACCTATCCATGAAGTTATAGTTACACCTGAAACCTCAGAAAAATCTTTAGCTATCCTAGAACAAGAGAATGATAACCCTAGTGAACCTGATGACTCAGAACAAACTGAGGAATCCGACCCAAGTAGCTCAATACCAAGCATTGGCCCAAACAAACCAAAACAAAACCTTCAAATTAACAAAATCAAAAGATGGACTGAGAACGCCAGTCTCTATGGTCCTAATCCTCAAAGACCCTATTGGCCCAAATCAATAATGCCTGACATGGGCCTTGAAAAAAGATCTATGCAATAAAATCAGTATTCAGTCCAAGCCATCTACGAATGAAATATAGATGGCCAAACGGTATATAACATCTTAGGCATATTGCAGCAAATGACTATAATTGCGACTGCCTATGGAACCAAAAGTAGAGCCCAAGATCAGGCCATAGCCGCAGCCCTTATCTCTAGCTTCACTGGCCAACTCAAAGGATGGTGGGACTTTCTTCTCACTGATGAAGAGAAAAACCAAATTATGAATGCGATCAAAAGAAATCCTAATGGACAAGCCATCAGAGATGAAAATGAAAATGAAATATAAGATGCAGTTTCCACCCTCATCTTTGCAATCATCAAACACTTCATAGAAGATCTTTTAAAATTCAGAGACAGAACCTCTGAAATTCTAGCAAACCTCAAATATAAAAAACTTCAAGACTTTAAATGGTATAAGGATGTATTTCTAACCAAAGTTCTAACTAGAGATGATTGTAACTAACCCTTCTAGAAAGAAAAATTTCTTGCAGGGTTGCCTTCTGTCTTCTCTAAAAAAATAAGAACCAAACTTAAAAACCAAAATAATGAAAGAATCCTATATGACAGTCTGACCTATAGTGATCTGATAAGCACAATAAATGAAGAAGGATTCAACCTATGCACAGAACTAAAACTCAAACAATAACTCAACAAGGAGCAAATAACAAGCAAAAAGGAACTAGAAAGTTTTTGCCAACAATTTGTTCTTTCTCCAATCAAAACTCATACCAAACCTTACAAAAAACCTAAGGAGTATAAACAGTGTAGTAGGAAGATCTATAAAATACTTTATAAACCTCAAAGTACTACTAAAACAAAAAAACCTAGACTTCCTTATAAACCATCATACCCTAAACCTAGAAAAAAACCTTTCATGAAGAAAGAAAAATCTTCAAAGCCTCCAATTTGCTATAGATGTGGCAGACGCAAACCTACGATCCTTCCCTCTGGTATGCCTCAAAGGGCTTACAACCATTGAATATATCAGGTGTTTGGTGTGCTTGGGTGATATGTAAAGAAGTTAATTAAAAACTCATGCGGAAAGAAAAGACTAGCATGAAGAAGAGAGACTAATACAAAATATGAAGAAGAATATGAGAGAGAAGATAAACTTTATTTAGATAAGCAAATCTTTTTACATACCGAAAGCACAAACTTGCACACTTGAAAGCTTGATGACAAAAGCTAGGAAACAAACTTGCATACTTAAAAGCTCGATTACCAACATTGAATTAGATGAGCCAAACCTTTTAGATTCAATCAAACAAAATCTAAGGACCCTTCTTCTTAACTCTGATGCCAGTTCTACTGACTCAGAATCCCAGACCTCAATAACATCAGAAGAAAAAATTTGTATGATAATCAAAGAACAAGATTTATTATTAGACTTTATTGATAAAATTCAATATCCAGAACTCTAAAAATAATATTTAACTAAGTTGAAAGACTCTTTGACTGAAGACACTAGAGAAAAAGAAGTTTAAAAGTACAGCTTAAACAATATCCTAAAAGGATTTGAATCCAAGGATAAAAAATAAGTCACTATCTAAGACCTATTCTTCCAATTCATCAGTCCACCTTTTTATAAAACACTCTAACTAAAAGATAATTCTATTAACCTAATTCAAAGAAAACAAAAATAGTTAGAATACCTAAAGGAAGAAGTTAGTTATAAAAGAATGGAAGAACAACTACAAACAGCAGATGTAAATATATATGTGTGTACAAAATATATATATAGAGATACATACATACATACATACATACATACATACATACATACATATACATACATATATATATAGATACATACATACATACATACATACAAACATATACATACATACATACATACATATATATATATATATGTATGTATGTATGTATGTATGTATGTATGTATACATGTTACATACATACATACATACATTACATACATATACATATATATATATATATATATATATATATATATATGTATGTATGTATGTATATGTATGTATGTATGTATGTATGTATGTATGTTTGTTTGTATATGTATGTATGTATGTATGTATGTATGTGTGTGTGTGTATATGTATGTATGTATGTATATGTATATATAGAGAGAGAGGTGGACTAGACTTCGCTCGATTGGATCCCAATCCATATCTAGTCAGATTCTCAACCATTGGATCAGCGCGCATTTGCGCGCATGCACTTGAAAAGACATGCCTAAAAAAAAATAGGCGCATGCCTGCATCTGAAAAAAAAAATTTTAGTTTTTTTTGGCCTGAAGGTGCCTTCAGGCATCCTAAAGGCATCTTTAGGGTGCCTGAAGGTGCCTTTAGGCCACCTAAAAAAATTGAAAAAAAATCTTATACTTGAAAAAAAGTTACAGAAAGAAAAAAAAGAGAAGGTGCCTGAAGGCGCCTTCAGGAGTCTATAGCTGCATTCAAGCACCTTTTTCTTTTTTTTCCTTTTTTTCTTTCTTTAGGGTTTTTTATTTTTTTTAGTTTTTTTAGGCCTGAAGGTGCCTTCAAGTCCAAAAAAAATTAATTTTTTTTTTAGGCATAGGCACACGCCTTTTTTTTTCCAGGCGTGTACGCGCAGATGCGCACTGATCTAATGATCAGAAATCTGACTGAAAATGGACTGGGACCCGATCGAGCGGAGCTCAGTTTATCTCTCTATATATATATATTTGCAAGCTTTTGAGCCGCTTATTCTACTACTCTAGCTTGAGTCGAAAAACTATTCAAACTACTCAAGCTTGATAATAACCAAGTTGAATTGAACTTAGACTTGAGTCAATTTCGAGTAGCTTGCAAGTAGCTCGACTTGTTTGCACTCCTAATATAGACGGTCTTAATGCTAGATAATTTGGTAGCCTCGATTTCCATGCTCCACTATAGCACCTCTAGAAATGGCTTGATCGGCTGCTTCAACTGGACAACTGCAAAAAAGGAGGTAGTCAACTACCAAACAAGCATGCATAGCTCTTAGATAGAGGGAGAAGGCGTGCTTCACCATCTCATCATTTGACCCACAACAATGACAGGTAGATAGAATGTCCATTCCTTGGGCTCTCAATAGTGTCCTTGTGGGGAGACGACTCTAGGTGACCTGCTAGAGGATCAAGCTGACCCTCGAGTGAACCCCGAGCCTCTAGATCCAAGCACTATCCATCCTCCTAATCGGCTTTCTCCTATAGAAGTCGTACAGCTTCTACTTTATTTCACTAATCATGTTACATAGGCTACAGGTTATGGATTAATATTATTGCTTATGTAATACCCTAGCACCCCAGCCACCAAAAAAAAAAAGAAAGAATGGCATGTATCTCAAAGCATTAAAAAAAAGAAAAAAGGATAGAGCTCGATAGAAGAGTACTCCCGATGGAGTCCGTCTTCTCTCTTTGAACCCAAGCAAGAGTGGGATTCTAGAGCTCACCAGAGCCTAAATCCCATCTATAAAAGCCCCTCCCTTCCTCCTCTATGAGAACCATCCTTAGCCACGAGCGATTGGCAGAGAAATTGGTTCGATTTTTTTTATTTTCCAATGATGCTGCTCCATGATTCACCATCGACCCACTATCAGAATTGAGGTAAGAAAGTTCCTGCTTCATCTCCACCTTCTTTCCATTCCTTAGCTATCTTCGATGATTGGTATATGACTGGCAAGTCGCTGGATTTTTCTTTGAAATAAAGAACCCCATTTTTCCTAAATTTCTACCCCTTCTTTTTGATTTTTTCTTTCACCCGTTGCCACTGCTAGTCGCCAAAACTTTGTTGTCAGCCATCGCCATGGCCTGCTCATCTAGCTAGGAGCATTGCCAGCAAGGAAGTGGCCCTTCTAGTTTTGAAAATAAGGGGAAGGATAGCTCCCCTATTATGTTGAGAAGAAAGGAAAAGGACCCAGGTCCTTTGTTCCGTATAAAAAGAAAAGAAAAGAAAAGAAGAGACTAAAAAAAAAAATAGAGAGTTTCTCTCTCTTCCCCCTCCCTCTCCATTGAGTTGAATCCCTATTCTCTCTATCTACTTCCTCTCTCTTGTTTTCCCTCTCTAATAGGATTCTTGGATCTTAGGAAAAAATGAAGCAAAAAAAAATAAAAAGATAAAAATAGAATTTTCTCTCTCCTCTTTCGTTACTTGAGTTTGAATCACACCTTTCTCTATCCATTTTCTCTCTATATATTTTTTTATCTCTACAATATTTTCTCTCTCTAGAATTATATTTCTCTCTAGAGTATTTCTCTCTCCTAGGGTTTCCTACATCTTTAAAAAGATTGATGTTAAATTTGAATGATCCTAATGAAGGAGTCCTCATCCATGATCGCTAGATCGTGTACCGGCACCTACCTTGGCCAGACCAACTATCTTTTAGATTTTATCATCCATAATTTTATAAATTATCTGTGTGGTAATTCTATCATGATTTAATATAAATTATATTAATATTATCGATGGGATTTATTGGACAATATTGCTTGATTAGTCCTGTACTCCATCATTTTAATTTCTCTCTCCTCTGACTTTGTCTCTCCACTTGATTTATGAACTCAATGATTAATGATCTTGATTAAATAAAAATATTATATCAAACTGACCTCTGATTTTTGGATGGCATACCGACCTTTAGCTTGACCTCTTATCAAACATTATTGATTTGATCATTCTCAATCTTTGTTGGACTACTTTTTTTCTTAGCCCAATCTTAATCGGATGATAATTGATGATCGGACCAATCTAAACCATTAGATATGACTATCATCAACCTATCTTTTTGGATTATTCATATCCTTTCTAATTATTGAAATTGATCCGGCATATAATTGTAGATGTTTGGTAATGGTGGTACTACGATATGATCTATGAATAGAAGATTTTGGAGAGAAATTGCTAGAATTATATAGATTTGTTAGAATACGTATGAGGTAAGTAATACTTCACTCTTCCTAGATTTATTAGTAAGTTATAAAATATTTTCTTGATATAATTTATGAAATGATACATGAATTTGATGAATGATATTTTGTTATTGAAAGTAATATCTAATTTTTAAAATATTATGAAGAAGCATGATTGAAAGTATTAATTTTATTATATATTATACTTGATTGATTTCAATATCACATAATCATTTACATCCTTATCAAACTAAAATAAGAAATATGAATTATAAAAAAATAATAATTTAAGATGATTTGAACTCTCAGCTTGACTATGTGGAGGATCCATCAATGGGAGGCTAAAATATTGGTAAAGAATTAGTGCTGAGAATATATATCAGTAGGAAGACCAGTGATATATCGCCAACGAGACCAGCGACAAACCGCCAATGAGACCAACAATTCTGAAGGACTTTATTGCCATATGATTCATAAGTGACCGCAAGATGATATGCGGTGTTATGATCCTATTACAAGGATAATGTGATCATAACTCATAGTTGATGAGAATTTGATAATTTTAAAAAAAATAAATTCTTGAAAGAAACTCGAAAGGATTGAATTTTGCATGATAAATATTTTGATAATATTGCATATTGAAAATTAATTTTGAGCTAATAAACTCTATATGCTTATTTTTTTATAAATAATAATTTATTTTATTGTTTGATACAATCTAGTTGAAGTGATCACTGCTTACTAGACTGTCAAGCTCATTACCTTCTATTTTATTATTTTTACGGATATTAAGAACTAAGATGATACATGATTATGTATCGGGAGTGTGATTAAAAGCTGAACCTCGATACTTCTATTTTAGATTAAAAATTTTATTAAAAGTTAATGTAAGATCTTTTGAACATTAATGAACTTTATGGAATATTGAAATTAGATTTTGATTAGTTGAATTTTGGATTTAATTTATGACTAATTATTCCATTGTTGCTTTTTGATAACATGATAAGATGCCTCACATGCTTGCAGGAAGAGTTCTCTATGAGTGTGTAGCGGTTACCATGACTCCTGGCTCGTGATCTCAGGTCGAGGGCGTGACAACTTGTTAATTAAGAGGTTCCATTTTGGTTCAGCTGGTATTATTTGTCTACAACTTTGGTGTTGCTTTGTCTCATTTTTAGATTATTCTATTGTGCTTCATAGATATTATAATGTCCAGGTAGAGTTACTTAGCTTTATTTGGCTGTTGTTCGGTTCATATATACTCCTAGAGGAAGGCTTTTGTTTTCTTCTCCCAAACTGTTTTTGTTGAAGGCTACCTTTCTACATTACATCTTTTCCTCATACCCCAGCAGCTGCTCTTCCCAATTTCTCATCTTTGTGTTTTCTATTGATTACTGTCTTCATGGCCACAGCTGTGGTGTTCATTTGTGCTGCTTTTCCCACTCATGGAACCCTTTTTCAGCTCAGTGGTTCTTCTATGCAGAGTATGGTGTTGTAATATGATGCTGCCACCATTTGAATGCGGGGTGTTATCTTTACTCATGGCCCTTTCCTCTCTAGACTCTAAATCTGTAGTTAAATTCAGGGTCCAAAATGGACAGAGCACCTCATTTTGATAGGATGTTTGGCTGTAGGAGCACTCTCTCTCAAATAGAAATTATAACATCTATATTCTTTCCAGCAAGCCTGAAACAGGCACTGGCCTTTTGCAAATGATGCCTATGCAATCTTCAGATCGCAAGCAACAACCTCAATGGCACAACAGGATCTTCAAATGCTGTGGGAAGAATTATGAAAAATACAACTTACAAGCCTATCGGACACGATGGAACCAAGGTGGTTCCCCAAAGAAAAATTTCTGCTAAGACTTTGTTATAGTTTTCTCATCGACAGAGGGGTAAGACCGTATTTCAGCAAAGTGGTGTGGGACATTAAAGTACCCGAGCAAGTCAAGTTTTTCCTATACCTAGCACATCAGGAGAAAATTCAGACTAAAAGTAATCATGTCAAATGACGTTGGAAGGGAACTGATAAATGCTCCCTATGCGATGCAGCATCCGAGAAATGGACCACCTACTACTTCAATGCCCCTTCTCAAGGGCGATTTGGGTTTTGCTTCTAGAAGATTTCAAGATTTACCATCTTCTCTCGAAACTCCTTGGGACTCATGGAGATTGCAAAAAAATAGAAAATGCATAGTCGCAAGGCTGGACATTTTGTTGGTTGCCGGATCCTAGAGCCTATGAAAAGAAAGAAATAGAAGATGTTTTAAAATATATTTTGTATGGATATTGAAATGGAATTTTGAAAGAATATTTTTTGCATTATTTACTGATCTGAAATTCTATATGCATGTTTAGATTTGATTATGAAGTATATGTTAATCTGTGAAAAAAAATTTGATATGAATCGGATTTAGACTCTCTGCCTGATTATGTTCTGAATCCTGCCAATTTGGGGTTATGCATTGGCACTCCGAGCTCATGATTCTATTTTTGGCCTGACCATAGGATATAAGTATGGTATTCCAGCTCCACCATAGGATATAAGTATGGTATTCCAGCTTGGCCATAGGATATAAGTGTGGTATTCTGGTCCAGCCATAGGATATAAGTATAGTCATAGTTGAAGACCGATGAGTCAAGTAAAACTTATTTTAAATCAAATTTTTGAATATGATTAGTTTCGAAATTAGATATATGATTATGCATATGAATATTTTTAAAGATTCTGACATTACCGATTCATGTTTTGAATATGAATCTGATTATTTTTATATACTGATAAATGATAAATCATGTTTTGATATTTACAACTTATATTATCACATGAATTATCTAGTCAATGTATTTATTGCTTATTGGACTATTTAGCTCATGATGGTTTCTATTTATTTTTATAGACTTAGAGATTTAGCTTGATTCGGGGATTCGATGTGGAAGAGCGAATTAGAGAAAGAATTTGATATTTTCTTTTAGATTAGGATTTATTGAACTTGATACAAACAATAGAATTTTATTTGTAAGATATTTATTTTAGTTACTTGAATTAAAATTCATCATTAATTATTTAAATTTTATTCTATTGTTGCTTTATGATATCGTGATAAGATATCTTGCATGCTTATGGAGAAAACTCTCTATAAGTATGCAGTGGTTGCCATGACCCTTGGCTCACAATTTTGGATAGGGGCGTGATAAATTAAAATGGTATCAGAGCAATTAAGTGGATGAATTAATGACATATAGATTCAGACTTGAGTGTAGATGGATAGATATTAAGGATATTGGGACAACAATTTATATTGACTGTGATAACTTAGAAACCTAGATTTGATATAAGTGTATTAGAGGATTTGAATCAAAGTACACAACGAAAGCATAGTTGTCTTATTTTCAAGCTGATCTAGTAATTTGATCTAAAAAATATTGTGATGAAAGGTTCGATTTTGAAATTAGAATATGATTATGATCAATAGTAAAAAATACTCTAAGTTTTTAAGGACTTAAGCAAAAAAAAAATATTTTGAGGATGAAATTTTTTTAAAGCAGGGAAGAATGTAATACCCCAAACAAATGCATGGATCTCAAAGCATGAATAAAAAAAAAGAAGAGAAATCAGAAGACCGCCATAGGGAGTCTTCTTGTCCTCCTGGCTGACTCCCAATTGGAGTCGAAATCTACCCCTCACCGAAATTATTTTAAGGGAAGAAGCCTTCCCTCTTTCTTTAACCAAAAATCGAAGCCCAATCGATGAGGATCATCGGATTTTCTTTGTAGAAACCTTCATTATGCTCGTTGAAAATTAGGTTGAAGAGGCCACCAGAGACCAAGACAAGTTGGCCCTCCTCCTCTATTTTCTCTTCCTTCCTATTGTGCCAGACACCACCACCGGCCGTTGGCTTTGTCGAAGAAATTATTTCTGAAAATCCCTTGCTCCACCCCTTTTTCTTCAATTTTCTGACGCTGGCGATCACCTTCAACCATCGGTATGGATTTGCAGGGCTGCGTTGTCGCCGCCCTAGCTGCCGCCGACCATTGGCTGGTAGTCATGGCCTCTAGTCTAAGAGATAAGAAGGGGGGACCTCATGGCCTCTAGTCTAAGAGATAAGAAGGGGGGACCTCACAGTCCCTTGTTCCTCCAAAAAGAACCATGGGAAGAAGAAGAAAAAAAATGAAAGAAAAATAAAAAAATAAAAAAATGAAAAAAGAGAAAAAAAGAAAAAAAGAGAAAAGAAGAGAGATATTTTCTCTCTCTTCCCTCTCTCCTTAAGTTTGAATCCCACTTTCTCTCTCTAAAAGTCCAACTTTCTCTTTCTACTTTCTCTCTCTAAAAGTCTCACTTTCTCTCTTTAGATAGTGTCTCTCTCTTTTAGGATTTTTTGAATTTTTAGAAAGATCCTCATATAATCTTGATAGATCATGATAGAGGAAATTTGACCTTTGACCAGTGAATAATCCATCCTATAAGGATTTAGGGCTTTTATCTTGAAAAACAATCATGATTGTAGTTTGATTTTTGGATATTAGGTTAGTTGAATTTGTCAAACATTATTCGTATGAGATGGCTCCATGTCAGATAAAGAGGGCTGCCCGAGGTGTTATTGGAGAAACATTGAACCCACAAGAGAATGATACTCTTCGACAAGTTGGTAACACCTCTCAATAGAAAAGGAGTCGTTGATCTTACTAGGAATATTTAGATAGAGTAGTAAGAACCAGACATGGCTTAATTAATGCAAATCCTAATTGTAGTGATGTAGAGATAGCAACAGTTACTTGAACAGCAGCAAGCACAGCGAGATACACAATAACATCAACCTCAACCCCAACAGCATGAAAATAGAGAGCCACTTGTGCAACAAAACAACATTGTAGAATTTAAAAAGTTAGCTCCACCATCTTTCAAAGGGACTACTGAACTCTTGGAAGCCGATAGTTGTATAATAGAGATGGAGAAAGCATTTGCTGTCTAGCAGTACCATGATGAAAAAAGATTCGATTTGTAGCTTATTTATTATAAGGTGAAGCACTTAACTAGTGGTAGCGACTAGAACATAAATATGAACAAGATGAAAAATGACTTACTTGAAAAAGATTCTAGATTGTAGTTTATGAACAGTATTTTTCTCGGTGTGTGAGAATCTAGAAAGAATAGGAGTTTATTTATTCGAAGCAAAGGAGTATGAGTGTGGCTAAGAAGAAGCTAAATTTATAGAGCTGGCTAAATTTGCTCCTAGATTAGTGGATGATGAGTGAGAATGAGTTTATAAATTCGAGATGGGGTTGAGGACTAAAATTTGAAAATAAGTTGTTCCATATAAGTTAACAACTTATGCAGATGTGGTAAATAAAGTACTGATAATTGAAAGACAGGTCAATGAAGAAAGTGCAGAAGGAGAAAGAAATCAAAAGAAAAAAAATAGGTCAGATGATTCTCATGGTCAAAATAATAAAAATACTAAAAGTTTGAATAAGAGGCTAGCGAGTGACAACTTAGGATCATCTAATAGTGTTTGATATTCTAGGTGTGGTAAAGCTCATGCTGATAATGAATGTCATTGGATCATCGGTGCTTGCTTTTATTGCAATAAGATAGATCACGAAATAGTTGAGTTCCCATAGAATATTGAGAATCGGTCTATCCCAAAAGTTGAATAAAACAAAGATGAAAATTTAAAACCTTAGACCCTCGGAACGATCTATGCTCTTACGCAACTAGATGCGCAAACTTTTGATGCAGTGGTAACAAACTCTAAGAGAGGTTCACAAAAATAGTTAGACAAATCAATTGATTTAGCTCGTAAGGTAAGAATGATCTACCTTTTCTAGATTTTTATTTATATAATCTTATTTTGAACATCGAATAAATTATTAATTGATTTATATGTGACTGATGAATCTTATGAAAATATATTTTGTGTGGATATTAAAATAGAATTTTGAAAGAATGTTTTCTATATTATTTACTGATTTAAAATTCTATACACTTGTTTAGATTTGATTATGAAGTATATGTTAATTTATGAAAAGGATTTTGATATAAACTGGATTTAGACTCTCAGTCTGACTATGTTCTGAATCCTACCAATTAGGGGTATAAGTGTGATATTTCGGCCCTACCACAGGATATAAGTATGGAATTCCGACCTAACCACAAGGTATAAGTATGATATTCTGATCCGACCACAGGGTATAAGTATGGTCATAGTTGAAGATTGATGAGTTAAGTAAAATTCATTTTGAATCAAATTTTTGAATATGATTAGTTTCGAAATCAGATATGACTATACATATGAATATTTTGAAAAATTCTAACATTACCGAATTCATGTTTTGAATATGAATCAGATTATTTTCATATACTGATAAATGATAAATTGTATTTTGATATTTAGAACTTATATTATCATATGAATTATTTAGTCAAAGTATTCATTGCTTACTGGGCTATTTAGCTCATGATGGTTTCTATTTATTTTTATAGATTCAAAGATTTAGCTTGATCTAGGGATTCAATTTGGAAGAGCGAATTAAAGGCAGAGTTTGATATTTTCTTTTAGACTAGGATTTATTAAACTTGATACAAACTATAGAATTTTATTTGTAAGACATTTGTTTTAGTTATTTGAATTAAAATTCATCATAAATTATTTGAATTTTATTCCACTATTGCTTTATGATATCATGATAAGATGCCTTATATGCTTGTAGAGAAAGCTCTCTGTAAGTATATGGGGTTGCCATGATCCTTGGCTCACAATTTCGGGTCGGAGGCATGACATAGCCTATCATGGATAGATATATGGTACCAAGAATAGCCCCTCCACTAGCTGATATGTGGTACTTGAGTTTGCCACTAGGGCTGAAGTAGGGATATTCTTGGTGTGCCTCCATGGGCAGAAGCGTGATTATTCTTGGTGTGCCTCCATAGGCGAAAGTGTGGTTTTTCAGATTTACCACTGCAAGTTGAAATGCAGTTATTTTGGTTTGCCACTACAAGTTAAAGTGTGGTTATTATGTGTTGCCACCATGTGCTAAAGCATGGTTTATGGTTTGCCTGTCATGGGCTGAAGCATGTTTATGATTTGTCCAAAACCCTAAAGATAATTGCTAATCTATTAGGATCAAGTTAATGAGATATGGATGATAAGACATGGAACCATAATTAAGTAAAAGAGGCTTCACTTAACTATATATGTGCAATACATTACGTTTGAAAATATGGATATTTAATGGTGTATGATGCATATTTTTATATACATTGGCATTAAGTTATTCTGAGTATTTGACATGAGATTTGGTAGCTTATATTTTCTTTTGATACTGTCCATATGTTATTTCAAATTATTATTATACTAGTGTGAGTATGTGAGGATTCTTACTGGGTTGTAAATCTCACCCCATTTGATTCCTCTTTTTCTTTTTTAGAGTTGCAGGATGTTCGTGGTTAACTATGATTTTGGTTCATGGGTGAATGGATGAATTAATAGAGTGTTAATGATACCAAATTGGATGATCGAAGGATAATTGAATTTGTAATTATATAA
Organism: Cocos nucifera; assembly: GCA_006176705.1. Lineage (NCBI taxonomy): Eukaryota > Viridiplantae > Streptophyta > Magnoliopsida > Arecales > Arecaceae > Cocos > Cocos nucifera. The sequence continues at coordinate 691,933 of QRFJ01000025.1, forward strand.
GTTTTGCCAATTGTTGCAAAATCAGATTATTATTGCTTCTAGATATCGAGGTTGTAATGAATTTTAAGGCATTCTTTAGGGTCTTACTCTAAGGGTGTACAACCATCAGACCCAGGTGTTGGGTTTGGGGTGTGATAGTTTTTTTTCTTTTTCTTATGAGATTTAGGCGAGTTTGCTCAAAAATAAATTTTGGATGGTTATAGATATAAGCATACTTCAACCTAGAACAAATTGTATTTTATGAAGTTGAAGATGAATCTTTTACAAAGAAATTCTTTAGAAACTTTTGCTTCTTTTGAGTTTTAAAATCAATATCCGCTTTGTCAAATATAGCTTTTTGATTGTTGAATATCATTTATAATCTATCAGAACTTAATGTGAACTTATCAACTATAGGTTTATATTTTTCTAGCTCCTTTATGTTCTGGTTTTCTGTAGAAATGAATCTTTTTTCTTTCAATATTTCTTCCTTTTCTTTGATCAGACTTTGATTAATTGATTTTAGATTTTTATTTTTCAAGGTTAGCTTTTTAAGATCATCATACAATTTATAAAATGCTTCTTGTAATTCATTAAATAAAAATTCAGATTGAGTGTTACGTATTATCTCATCCTCTTGAGCCATAAGACAAAGATTGACCACTTCATGTCCTTTTTCATCTAAACTTGAATCTTCACTATCCCTCTAAGTTGCCATCATTGCCTTCTTCTTTACTTTCTTAGAGGATTTCTTCAATAAAGGATAGTCTACCTTGAAATGACCCAATTTTTTACACTCAAAGCATGTAGGTTGCTCCTTGTCTTTATTTTTCTCTCAATCTTTACTAGCTTCACCTTTGGAGAAGGGTTTTCTTTTGAAGTTTGGCCTTTTCTTCCTCATGAATCTTCTAAACTTACGAGTTATAAGAGCCATTTCTTCATCATCATCTTCTTATTTGGATTTCTCATCTTCTTCATCTTGTTCCTTTGCTATGGATTTGAGGGCCACGGTCTTCTTCTTCTTGACTTCATCTTTCAAGTTTTGCTTCATGGTTAACTCATGTGTCATGAGAGAACCAAGAAGCTCTTCAAGGGGTAAGGTGTTGAGGTCCTTAGCTTCTTATATAGCCATCACCTTTGCCTCTTAAGTTCGAGGAAGAGATCTAAGAATTTTTCTCACAAGTTCACTATTAGTGTATAATTTTTCTAAGCTTTTAAATCCATTTATAATATTAATAAATTGTATAAATATTTTGGTAATACTTTCAGTTGAATCCATTTTTAAAAGTTCATACTTATGGACTAGCATATTTATTTTGAATTTTTTTACTTGATTGGTACTCTCATGGGTAGCCTCAAGTCTATCCCATATTTTTTTAACTGAAATACAAGTAGAAATCTGATTGAATTCATTGGCATCAAGTGAGCAATAAAGCACATTCAATTGAGCCAACTTTTTATCATTTTCATCCTATTCTCTTTTAGGTTTATGAATTATATTACCCTCAATGCTAATTGTGGGTGTATGTGATCTATTGATTATGACACTTCATAGGTTATATTCAAGTGCTTGAATGAATATACGCATGCATGCCTTCCAATATGTATAGTTAGAACCATTAAATAAAAGAGGCCTATTTATGGACAATCCTTCCATTAGAAAAATATTCAATTGGATTATCATATTGATT
>QRFJ01000025.1:698602-806102 GCA_006176705.1 Cocos nucifera
TGATCGACCTCGCCATCTAACTAAGTACCACTAATAGCCTCGACTTCGGGTGGAGATGATCTGCTCATCCAAAATTCTCTCAATTTGATCATGCTTTGATATTTTGGTCGGTGGACATTCAGGAATAGGCTCTTCCTCAAAGGTTGGTTTAGGCTCAAATGGCTCACTAGGTATCCAAGTTAGCTCTTTATAGGCGATGAGATCCGCAATGTTAAAAGTAGAGCTAATCCCAAAATCAGATGGTAAATCCACAACATATGCATTTGATTCGATCTTCTTTAAAATCTTAAATGGACCTACTCCTCGAGCATGTAACTTCTTGATGGTTCCTGGTGGGAATCATTCAGGCCTCATTCGAACCATCACATAGTCTCCTTCTGCAAACTCTTGGGCACATCGATGAAAATCTGCATTCTATTTATAAACTTTATTACTAATACTAATTTTTTTACTGATCTTTTTATGTAAACTCTTGACATACTGTGCAAATGACTCTGCAGATTCGGAAATTCTAGCATGCATGGGCAGTGGGATAAGGTCTATTGGTTTTCTAGGCTAATATCCATGAACTACTTCAAAAGGACTCATGCCAATGGACCTATTAATAGAGCTATTATATGCAAATTCAGCTTGGGACAATAAAAGATCCCAGTTACCCATATGTTCTCCAATCAAGTAATGCAATAAATTTTCAAGACTCCTATTGACCACTTCAGTCTGACCATCTGTTTGTGGGTGAAAGGCAGAAAAAAATTTTAATTTTGTGCCTAGAAGGTGCCATAGGGTTTTCCAAAAGTAGCTCATGAATCTAACATCCCTATCAGAAATAATGGTTTTGGGTAATCCATGCAATTTAATAATCTCATCAAAGTATACTCTTGCAACTTTCGAAGCATCCGATGTTTGGCAACAGGGCAAAAAATGGGCTATTTTTGAAAACCTATCTACAACCACTAGAACTGAATCATGCTTCCTAACTGTCTTAGGTAAGCCTAGAATAAAATCCATGCTAATGTCTTACCAAGGACAGTCTGGTACAGGTAAGGATGTGTATAGGCTGTATAGGCTTGTGTTCTATTTTCTTTACTTGGCCACGGCACACATTCTACACTGGGCAACAATTCGAGCGACATCTCTTTTCAGGCTTGGCCAAAAGAACTGAACTTCTACCAATTCTATGGTTTTATTCCTACCAAAGTGTCCAGCTAATCCTTCAGCGTGTAGTTCCCAAACTAGAAAATTTCTTAAAGATGTACGAGGAACACACAGCCTAGCTCCTCCAAACAAGTAACCATCCTAAAGGGTATATTCACTGTATTCTCTAGATGGTCCTTTTCATAAAATGGTAAGTATGCTGCCAAAATCTGGACACTCCTCATAATCTTCTTTAATCTTATCAAAACCAACAACCTCTACACTAATGGTGGACAACAAAGTATGACGACGACTTAGGGCATCAGTAGCGCGATTCTCTACACCCACACGGTGTTTCAAAATAAAAGTATAGGCTTGCAAAAACTCGACCCACCTATCATGTCTATGATTCAGTTTCTTTTGGAAATTTAGGAATCGGAGGGCTTTATGATCTGAGTATAAAATAAATTCTTATGATAGTAGATAATGTCTCCAGTATCTTAGGGCTTGGACTATCAGATAAAACTTCTTGGCGTAGGTAGAATACTTTAGTTTAGAATCATTAAGTTTCTCACTAAAATATGCTACCAGATGACCTTCTTGACTAAGGACACCACCAATCCCAACTCCTGACACATCGCATGCTACTTCAAAAACCTTGAAAAAATCAGGTAAGCGTAGGACTGGGGCGTGGGTCATTTTGTCCTTAATGTTTAGGAAGGCTCTATTGGCTTCTTTAGTCCATTCAAAATCTTTCTTTCTAATATAGTCAGTGATGGAAGTGGCTATGGTGCTAAACCCTTTTATGAACCTATGATAAATGTTGCTAATCCATGAAAATTTCGCACGTCATGCACACTCTTGGGTACCGGCCACTCAACTATTGCTTTGATCTTTTCAAGGTCGGCAGACACACCATCGGGGGTAACAATAAAATCTAAGAAGTTGACACAGTCCGTCATGAAAGCACATTTCTTAGAATTGGCATATAGACTTTCTATTCAAAGGACTTGGCAGACTTTTCGGAGATGATCTAGATGGTCCTCCCTAGTTCGACTATAGATCAAAATGTCATCAAAGTACACAACTACAAACACTCCCATAAACGATTGTAGTACTTGGGTCATCAATCTCATGAAAGTACTAGGGGCATTAGATAACCCAAATAGCATCACCATCCACTCATATAAACCATCTTTCATCTTAAAAGCAATTTTCCACTCATCTCTCAGTCTAATCCTTACTTGATGGTAACCACTCTTGAGATCAATCTTAGAGAAAATAGTGGCTTCGGCCATCATATATAGCATGTCATCTAACCTAGGAATGGAAAAATGGTACTTAATGGTGATCTTGTTAATGGCACGACTATCTATGCACATCCTCCATATTCCATCCTTCTTTGGGGTCAATAGTGGAGAAACTACATAAGGACTTAAACTCTCTCTCATGAATTCTTTTTTTATCAGCTCTCCAACTTATCTTTGTAGCTCAGCATGCTCAGTGGGGTTCAATCTATAATGAGGCAAATTGGGTAGGGTAGATCTAGGTACTAAATTAATGGCATGCTGAATGTTTCTCATGAGTGGTAAGTGATTTGGAAGATCCTCAGAAAAAATATCATGAAATTCACTAAGAATGCTGACTACTTTCTTGGGATGATCTATCTTAGGATCCTCACAAACTTCTCTCACAGCAATCATCCAAACTGGTGATCCTTTACTCATGGTCATCTCTAATTCTTTAGCATCTATCAGATGGAGGCTTTTCTTTTTGATGTTTTCTTTTGATCCATCACCTATCTTTCTTTTGGTAGCCTTAGGTGGGGAAGGATTGATTGTAATCTTCTTATCCTTATGAGTGAAACTACAGGAGTTAGTTCAGCCATAAATCGTAACATCATTATCAAATAGCCAAGACCGACCTAATATGATACTTTCGACTTTCATAGGTAAGACATTGCACCAAATATGATCCTGATAAGAATGGAGCTGGATGGAAACACGACATCTAAGTTTAATGGGAATAAAGGAGGAATCTATTCAAGACATGTGGTGTGCGTTGGGATGATCTATAGGAGCTAATCCTAATCGCTTAACCATGTCGGTGGAGATGGCGTTGATACAGCTACCGCTATCAATGATCACCTTACAAATTTTATCACTAAATTTTATAAAGATATGAAAAATAAAAGTCCTACGCCAGTCTTCACTCTCCTTAGTTTGTGCTAGAACATACCTAACGACTCTAAGCCTAAGGTCTGACTCTGGTGCAACAAAACTTAGGATTTTCTCAGTACTCTCAAACTGCTCGGCTAAGTCTGGATCAGCTTCATAAACTTCCTTCTCAATATTTTCTAGAGTTTTCTCTTCTAATTCTTCCATAAATAATGATCGATTGGGACATTGTGCAACAAAATGATCGTAACCATGGCACTTGAAGCAGTGGGATCGAGAACTACTTCCCTTAGATAACTGTAACTCTTTTTTCTTTATCTTCTTTTCTCATAATAGAATTTATAGGTGGAGGTCCATTACTAAGAGTCTGGATAGTATTGGGTCTCAATCCAGAAGGGGTTACTTGGCAAGGTTCAAGATGATGGATGGTTGAATACCTAGAAAATCTCTCAAAGTTTAGGGCAAGTTGATAAGCTTGTTCCAACGTGGTTACCTCTCATAAAAAAAGCTCACGCTGGATATCTTTTCATAATCCAGCTCTAAATCTAGACAAGATAACAATCCTATCTTCAGTTACTCCACATCTCATGAGGTACTCATCAAATCTCGTGATGTACTCTGTGATTGATCTATTTTCTTGAGTAAGTCTTTGCCACTAATCTAAAAGTCTTTGTTGATAGGAGGTGGGGGGGTATTTTTCTCTAAGTTTTTCCTTCATTTCATCCTAGGTTTCTATCGAATCTTGTCTTCTCTAGTTGAGAAGATGTTCAACACTTTTCCAATAAAGTCGGGCTTGTCTAACCAACTTCATCCTAGCAAATCTAACTCTTCTTGCTTCAGACATTTTGTACCATCCAAAATAGTGGTCTGTGCTCGATTTTTAATCTAGGTACTCTCTCGAATCTAGACAACCATCAAAACTTGGGGCTTCGATCTTTACATTTTAAGAACATGCTCATCTTGATCGAACTGGTTATGATGGGAGCATGCTGTTATAGGTCAATCTAGGTCGAGGTTCTTTTTTCTCTGTCCTATAGGTAGTTGGGGAGACTCAGGTTCAGATTATCTTTGCCTAGCTTCTTCTAGTACTATTATTCTTTCACTCATGATTTTCATAAAATCTTTCATATCATCAACTTCTCAGTTAGGGCATTAATGATGGCTGCTGTATTAGGATCCATGTTGGTACTGGGTGAGAAAGTAGGACGTTGGTACTGGATACCTGATCTAGTGGTCATGCAAGTCCAGGATGCAGGAATAAGATGCAGTAAAAAAGAAAAAAATATTGAAAAATAAATTATGAAATTTAAATTATAAAAATTTAACTTGCAAAAATTTTAAATTGTAGAATTTAAACTAAAGCCCTAATCAATCCGACTCTGATACCAAATTGATGCGGGATAGCCTGAAAAAAGAAAAGAAAAGAAAATACAAAGCTTCCTTCCGTTCATCAACAACAAATCACGTCCGACCGTGGCATATTATTCTCAGGATAGACAGTATAGTTATCTATACTCTACTCAGGAGGCGTGACTGATTGACATGGGACCAAAGCACGATCAATCTAAATGATGCTGATGAATGCCGTTTTAGAGATCAGTAAATAACTAGCAATAATAAAGTAAATAGACAGATAGCAGAAATTAAATATGCTCATGAATAATTATAAAAAAAAAATATAAATGAAATAAAGGATAGCAAAAAATTAAGCCCATAAAAAATTCAGAAAAAGATAAGAAGAATCCGAAACATGGTAGTTAAGAAACTACCCTAATTAGGGCTCTTAATCTTTTAACCAAGTAGATCTATCGATAAAGAACTGGATCTTTACCAACATCAGATCTAAAAAAAAAAATAAGTAAAAAAATTCAAAGATCAGTTGAGAAGGAATGAAGGTCCTTGTCAATGTTTGATCTATAGAATAATAGATCACTCTTTCTCTCTCTACATGATAGATAAAAATTTTGGAGGAGACAGATCTTCTTTTGGTGGAATAGGCTTATGTAGGTAGATGGTGAAGACGAATCGAGGTCGTAGGAACACTGAATCTCAAAAAAATGAAGACTAAAGAGATAAAAAAAGGTGGGCCTCACACCCTCCCCTTGTGGGGCAATTTTGGGTCTCACACCCTCTCCCTCTCGGAGTGACCAACACAAGTATTTATGAAAATTATAAATTGATTCATTCATTCATTGTCTCATTCATGAAAGATACATGGATTTATATAGGATCCTAGGGGTCCTATTTCTTTAGGAATCCTATTTTCTTTACAAAAAAAAATCAACCCTTCCAATAAAAAAGTAAAATATTATGTATGATTTTCAAATACAATAATATATCATATTTATCTTTTATGAAACCATAGGGAAGAAATCAGTCTTTTAACAAAATAAGTAAAAAATCAAGAACTCTTAAGGAATCCTAGGAAAGAAAAGAAACTCCATGTGGGCGCTTGATGCCTGGTACAACTTGGCATGAGGATCCTTGGGCATGGCACATGCTGACGTGTGTATTTTCTTCCTGAGCGTGTGGAGGGTGGTGGCTCCAAAGATGATATGGACCAAGCTTGCTTCTTTATGATGGTCTCTTGTCAAATAAGGCTTAATCTAAAATAAATCCAAGTATGATCCTATGGACTCAAAACTAAATGCATCAAAAGAACTAATTGATTAAATCAAAAGGACTAGAACAAAATAACTGAAGTAGAGTTATTCTGATATGGCTTCTTCAATCCAAATTGAATCTAAATTATGTTACCGACTTCTGTTGGCTCTGGTGTCCGCACCAATATATGTACATATATATATATATATCTGTACATGCATACATATATATATGTGTGTGTATAAATATATGTATGTATGTATGTATGTATGTATGTATGTGTGTATGTATGTATATATATATATATATATATATATATATATATATATATATATATATATATATATATATATGTATGTATGTTTGTATATGTGTGTATATATATGTATGTATGTATGTATGTATGTATGTATGTATGTATGTATATGTATGTATGTATATATATATGTATGTATATATATATATATATATATATATATATATATATATATGTATGTATGTATGTATGTATGTATGTGTGTATATATATAGAGGTGGACTGGGCTTCGCTCGACTGGATTTCAGCTCATATCCGATCAAATTTTCGACCATTAGATCAGCGCATATCTGCATGCACGCGTCTGAAAAGGCATGCCTGAAAAAAAAATAGGCACGTGCCTGCATCTGAAAAAAAAATTTAATTTTTTTCAGCCTGAAGGTGCCTTCAGGCATCCTAAAGGTACCTTCAGGGTGCCTGAAGGTACCTTTAGGCCATCTGAAAAAAATTGAAAAAAAATCCAGTACCTAAAAAAGGTTATAAAAGGAAAAAAAAAGAGATGGTACCTGAAGGCGCCTTCAGGAGTCTATAGGCGCCTTCAAGCATATTTTCCTTTTTTTCCTTTTTCTTTTTCTTTTTTTAGGATTTTTTTATTTTTTTAATTTTTTTTGGGCTTGAAGGCGCCTTCAAGTCCAAAAAAACTAAAAAAAATTTTTTTAGGCACAGGTGCATTCCTTTATTTCAGGCGCGTGCGCGCAGATGCGCGCTAATCCAATGGTCGAAAATCCGATTGGATATGGACTAAAATCTGATCGAGCGGAGTCCAGTCTATCTCTCTTTTTATATATATATATTCATAAGCTTTTGAGCCGCTTATTCTATTACTCAAGCTTGAGTCGAAAAACTATTCAAACTACTCAAGCTCGATAATAACCAAGTTGAGTTGAACTTAGACTTGAGTCAATTTCAAGTAACTTGTAAGCAGCTTGACTTGTTTGCACTCCTAATATAGACGGTCTTAATGCTGGATAATTTGGTGGCCTTAGTTTCCATGCTCCACTATAGCACCTCTAGAAATGCCTTGGTCAGCCTCTTCAACTGGACAACCGCCAAAAAAGAGGTAGTCAACTACCAAACAAGCATGCATAGCTCTTAGATAGAGGAAGAAGGTGTGCTCCACCATCTCATCATTTGACCCACAATAATGATAGGTAGATAGAATGTCCATTCCTTGGGCTCTCAATAGGGTCCTCATGAGGAGACGACTCTAGGTGACCTGCTAGGATCAAGCTGACCCTCGAGTAAACCTCGAGCCTCTAGACCCAAGCACTATCCATCCTCCTGGTCGGCTTTCTCCTATATAAGTCGTACAGCTTCTACTTTATTTCACTTATCATGTTACATAGGCTATAGGTTATGGATTAATATTATTACTTGTGTAATACCCTAGCACCCCAGCCACCATAAAAAAAGAAGAAAGAAAGAATGGCACGTATCTGAAAGCATTAAAAAAAGAAAAAAATATAGAGCTCGGCAGAAGAGGAGTAATTTCGATGGAGTCCGTCTTCTCTCTTTGAACCCAAGCAAGAGTGGGATTCTAAAGCTCCCCAGAGCCTAAATCCCATCTATAAAAGCCCCTCCCTTCCCCCTTTATGAGAATCATCCTTAGCCACGAGCGATTGCAAGAGAAATTGGTTCGATTTCTTTGATTTTTCGATGATGTTGCCCCACGATTCACCATCGACCCACCATCAAAATTGAGGTAAGAAAGTTCCTGCTTCATCTCCACCTTTCCATTCCTTAGCTATCTTCGATGATTGGTATATGACTGGCAAGTTGCTGGATTTTTCATTGAAATAAAGAACCCTATTTTACCTAAATTTCTACCCCTTCTTTTTGATTTTTTCTTTCACCGGTTGCCACTGCTGGTCGCCAAAACTTTGTTGTCAGCCATCGGCATGGCCTGCACACCTAGCCAAGAGCATTACCAACAAGGAACTGGCCCTTCTGGTTTTGAAAACAAGAGGAAGGATAGCTCCCCTATTATGTTGAGAAGAAAGGAAAAGGACACAGGTCCTTTGTTTCATAGAAAAAGAAAAAAAAATAAAAGAAAATGAGAAAAAGAAAAGAAGAGAGTAAAAAAAGAAGAGAGAGAGTTTCTCTCTCTTCCCCTCCCTCTATGCTGAGTTGAATCCCTATTCTCTCTATCTACTTCCTCTCTCTTGTTTTCCCTCTCTAATAGGATTCTTGGATCTTAGGAAAAAAGAAGGAAGCAAAAAAAATAAAAAAAATAAAAATAGAATTTTCTCTCTCCTCTTCCTTACTTGAGTTTGAATCATACCTTTCTCTATCCATTTTCTCTCTCTATATTTTTTATCTCTACAATATTTTCTCTTTCTAGAATTATATTTCTCTCTAGACTATTTCTCTCTCTCCTAGGGTTTCCTACATCTTTAAGAAGATTGATGTTAAATTTGAATGATCCTAATGAAGGAGTCCTCATCCATGATCACTAGATAGTGTACCGACACCCACTTTGGCCAGACCACCTATCTTTAGAATTTATCATCCATAATTTTATAAATTATCTGAATGGTAATTCTATCATGATTTAATTTAAATTGTATTGATCTGATTGATGGAATTTATCGAACAATATCGCCTGATTAGTCCTTTACTCCATCGTATTAGTTTCTCTCTTCTTTGACTTTATCTCTCCACTAGATTTATGAACTTATTGATTAATGATCTTGTTTAAATAAAAATATTATATCAAACTGACCTCTAATTTTTGGATGGCATATCGACCTTTAGCTTGACCTCTTATCAAACATTATTGATTTGATCATTCTCAATCTTTGTTGGACTACTTTTTTTCTTAGCCTAATCTTAATCGGATGATAATTGATGATCGGGCTAATCTAAATCGTTAGATATGATTATCATCAATCTATCATTTTGGATTATTCGTATCCTTTCTAATTATTGAAATTGATCCTGCATATAATTATAGATGTTTGGTAATGGTGGTACTGCGATATGATCTATGAATAGAAGATTTTGGAAAGAAATTGCTAGAATTATATGGATTTGTTGGAATACGTATAAGATAAGTAATGCTTCACTCTTTCTAGATTTATTAGTAAATTATAAAATATTTTTTTGATATGCTTTATGAAATGATGCATGAATTTGATGAATGATATTTTGTTATTGAAAGTATTATCTTATTTTTAAAATATTATGAAGAAGCATGATTGAAAGTATTAATTTTATTATGTATTGCACTTGATTGATTTCAATACCATGTAATTTTTTACATCCTTATCGAACTGAAATAAGAAATATGAATTATAAAAAGAATAATGATTTAAGATGATTTGAACTCTCAACTTGACTATGTGGAGGATCTGTCAATGAAAGGCTAATATGTTGGCAAAGAATTAGTCCTGAGGATATACATCACCAGGAAGATCAATGATATATAGCCAGCGAGACCAGCAACAAACCGCCTGTGAGACCAATAGTTCTAAAGGACTTTGCTGCCATATGATTCATAGCTCACCGTAAGATGATACGTAGTATTATGATCCTATCATAGGGATAACATGATCATAACTCATGGTTGATGAAAATTTGATAATTTTAAAAAAAATAAATTCTTGAAAGAAACTCGAAAAGATTGAATCTTACATAATAAATATTTTGATAATACTACATATTGAAAATTGATTTTAAACTAATGAACTCTATATGCTTATTTTCTATAAATGATGATTTATTTTATTGCTTGATATAATCTAGTTGAAGTAATCATTGCTTATTGGGCTGTCAAGCTCATTACCTTTTATTTCATTATTTTTATAGATATTAAGAACTAAGATGATACGTGATTATGTACCGGGAGAGTGATTAAAAGCTGGATTGAAAATTTTACTAAAAGTTGATGTAAGATCTTTTGAACATTAATGAACTTTATGGGATATTGAAATTAGATTTTGATTAGTTAAATTTTAAATTTAATTTATGAATAATTATTCTATTGTTTCTTTTTGATAGCATGATAAGATGCCTTGTATGCTTGTAAGAAGAGTTTCTTATTAGTGTGTAGCAGTTACCATGACTCCTGGCTCGTGATCTCAGGTTGAGGGCATGACAGCTTGTTAGTTGAGAGGTTCCATTTTGATTCAGCTGGTATTATTTGTCTACAACTTTAGTGTTGCTTTGTCTCACTTTTAGATTATTCTATTGTGGTTCATAGATATTCTAACGTCCACGAAGAGTTACTTAGCCTTATTTGGTTGTTGTTTGGTTAATATATACTCCTACAGGAAGGCTTTGTTTTCTTCTCCCAAACAGTTTTTGTTGAAGGCTACCTTTCTGCATTACATCTTTTCCTCATACCCCAGTAGTTGCTCTTTCCAACTTCTCATCTTTGTGTTTTCTATTGGTTGCTGTCTTCATGGCCACAGCTGTGGTGTTCATTTGTGCTGCTTTTCCCACTCATGGAACCCTTTTTCAGCTCAGTGGTTCTTCTATGCAGAGTATGGTGTTGTAATATGATGCTGCCACCATTTGAATGCTGGGTGTTATCTTTACTCATGGCTCTTTCCTCTCTAGACTCTAAATATCTAGTTAAATTCAGGATCCAAAATGGACAGAGCACCTCATTTTGACAGGATGTTTGGTTGTAGGAGCACTCTCTCTCAAACAGAAATTATAACATCTATATTCTTTCCAGCAAGCCTAATGTTACGGTAGCTGAAGTTTGTGCAGAATTCAATCAAAACAGTCATTGGCCTTTTGCAAATGATGCCTATGCAATCTTCAGATCGCACGCAACAACCTCAATGGCACAACAGTATCTTCAAATGCTGTGGGAAGAATTATGAAAAATACAACTTACAAGCCTACCAGACTCGGTGGAACCAAGGTGGTTCTCCAAAGAAAAATTTTTGCTAAGACCTTGTTATAGATTTCTCATTGACAGAGGGGTAAGACCATATTTAAGCATAGTGGTGTGGGACATTAAAGTACCCGAGCAAGTCAAGTCTTTCCTATACCTAGCACATCAGGAGAAAATTCAGACTAAAAGTAATCATGTCAAACGACGTTGGAAGGGAACTGATAACTGCTCCCTATGCGATGCAGTATCCAAGAGAATGGACCACCTACTACTTCAATGCCCCTTCTCAAGGGCGATTTGGGTTTTGCTTCTAGAAGATTTCAAGATTTGCCATCTTCCCTCGAAACTCCTTGGGACTCATGGAGATTGCAAAAAAAATAGAAAAAGCATAGTCGCAGGGCTGGACATTTTGTTGGGTGCTGGATCCTGGAGCCTATGAAAAGAAAGAAATAGAAGATGTTTTAATTTCCATGCTCTATTACCAAACCCTCTTGCAATGCAAATAGCCAGATTATACTTGAACTGGACAAATCGAGTTCAGTTGGCAGAAAACAATTAGGTCGTTACAGTGTGGCAGTCAATCATCAAACTCTTGAATTTCAGCTGATATACAGTCATCAGCCCTCACACATAGAATTACCGAACTTCCATAACCCTAGCTATACCAAAACCTGTAACAGATGTCCCACAACTGCGGAATATTCAACAACTTTCACCTAGAGCCTGTGAACCTGATATTACAAACTTGTAAACCTTTCTCACCCCTATATATATATATATATATATATCAGGAGATAAAGATATGCAGGCATTCCGTTCATACTATTTTCCTATTAGCCTACTTGCTCCTCCCTTTTGTTCACTGTATATTATGGGTTTCCTCGGTGTATCATCCTCGTAATCTGAGTTACCATACCATGGAGTTTTTGTACTCAGCATATATTATGGGTTTTTGGGTTGTCAAGCATTATTGCAATCTGGGTTACTTTGTTTATTCACCAGAAAAAAACAATAAGCTTTGAAATTCTTAAAGTTCAACAAACTTTAACATATATGTACTAAAGAAGCTATGAAATCATCCCATCCTATCATTCTTTATGTGGACGCTCCTGCATGCATATGTGCTTCAAATTCTGAACTTCATACATGGGTCCGGGAGGTTTAATTTCGTCCCATAAGTTTTATACCAGTCACTGACAGTGATATTTTAACTCAAAGACAGCAAGTGCCTCTAGAATCACTTTTGTTCTTATTTGAGCAACAAATTCATTAGCTAGACGGTGGACTAGATGACCCCCCTCTCTCTCTCTCTCTGGGACGATCCTATCCTAGTTAATTCAGGATTATGTGGTTACCGGAATAAGGAACCAAACACAGTTCGGTTGGGTGATTATCCAAGTAGGGTAATAATTTTGGAAGCAAAGAGAGTTAAAAACCCAGTTGGTGCAGGAGTTGGTATGACGGTAAGAGATAAGAGTACCTAGAATAGGTCTGTTACGATTATCTAGGGAATAATCTTGCAATAAAAGAGGGTTAAACCTTGTTGGAATAGGAATGAATTGGTATGACGGCAACTATATAAAGAGGTAGAGTACCTAGATTTTCTCTCATACGCTTAGAAGCCTAAAAAAAAAAGAGAAGGAAAGGGGTTGGAGGGAGATGGTGAGAGGCGAAGGTTCGCAACTGGGGTCCGGTTCACGCCGGCGGATCTATTTTTTTTGAGTACTGGAGGCTTGGGGCCACCCAGCCTTTATTCATTGAGACTAATAAAAATAATTGATTTTTATTTTTTATATGCATCTTTTATGCGAAATTAGCTTAGTCCCAAATATTTGATACAGAGTTTATTTTCCTTTTATAATTTTCTTCTGAGAACCTTTTGTTCTGTATTCACTATGCTGACCAATTTGCAAAAATTCTCTTTTTCATGAGATTATTTTTCCGCTAAAGTTGTTTAAGATTCTTTTCTACAAATAACAGTTGCGGTCATAGATTATAATTTGACATGGATTTAGCTATGGAACTTCGATTATGTCTAGATTTAGGGCAAAAATTGTAAGCTAAATTTTATTGGATCATATTCATGTGTGGACTAATTTTTATAGGGAACCTGGTACCCGACCAAATTGTATGGTGCATGATCATATATTTTTTTCTAAATTTATTATTTCCTCCGTCATATATTATATAACTGATATCTGTTTTTCCTATCATATCTGAGATGTTTAGGTTGCTTTCAAAAAAACATCTATGATGCATGTAGATGAATTACTAACTTTAAGCTGGTTTTCTTAGATGTAGATTTAGATAATTCAATGCATGGTGTATCCAGTTCCAATTTATACAAATCAACTTTCAGGTTGGATTACCAAATTTTAAAATAAAACCTTCAAATTACTACTTCCTTAAAAATTAAAAAAAAAAAAGAAAAAGAAAAAAAAGAGAGAGAGAGCTCCTATGACAGTACAACTTCCGCATTGACTAGGATTTCTATTATGGACTAGTAGACTTCTGATAGATTCACTTGTAAGCTTGTAGTCTAATCTTGTAGTAGGTCGATTTGCATTTTTTTCTTAGCAAATTTGGACAATGTACGTTTATCATTCTAAGCTTGTGAATTATTTTTGTTAGTATATAATTTCAGTTTCAATCCAAGCACTCCACTATTATTAATATTACTAATATTAGCTGAAAATTCTTGAATCAATATGAGCATTATGAGAAGCTTATGAGCTCTAATCCTTGCAGGCAATGATGATGTGGCCTATTTTTTAACGTCAAGGAATAGAAAGTATCCTAATGGAAAAAGGCCAGATCGCAAGGCAAGTTGTGGCTTTTGGAAAGCATCTTCATGTGATAAGGATATAAAAGGCCCAGTGTTTGGACATAAAAGAATCCTTAGCTACTTTATAGATGATGGAACTCCAAAGGAAAGGAGAACAAATTGGCTTATGGTAGAATATACTATTCCATGCTCCCAATTACAATTGCAAGACAAGAAGGTAAATTTTCTAGCATGATTTCCTTTTTCTTTAGAAATTGCTGATTGGCAATTTATGTGACTACATCATAGTAGCGGTGGCATGTAGAACCAGCCAAATAAATACATTATTCCAGAATTAGGCAATGAAACCCGTCATTCATCCAGATAAATACATCAAACATCTCATAGATATAAATCACATCATAAATCAATTCTCCTAATTCACCTCTTTTGGTAGCTTGATACATGGGTTGTCTGCAAAATTTACGTGCACAATAGAGAAAAGAATGAAGATGGTAGTGAAGATGTACATGAGGATCAAGAAATCGGATCATCATCTTATTCTGTAGTTCATGAAGATGACAAGGGGCTAACAGAAATCAATAACTTAGAGCAAGACTTGGTCACTGGTAGACAAGTCCAGATGCTACCTACCTATTCAAATCATACTAATGAACAAGTCTACTTGCCATACTCTCCACCATATGCCAATAGAGGCATGGTGATGCCTAACTCTATGCCACTTTGGCCGGTAGCATGGACTGCACAATATGATCCTTTGAGGCTCGGTCAGGGAGCCTCAGATTCTCAACCTCCAGTCATCTTGTCCCTTCTACCATCATCATTTACAGGATATGTTGAAGCCAAACCTTCAACCTCTTATGCCAGTGCTACAATGTTGATATCAACTCCACCATCAGATGACTCTACCACTTTGCTAGGATGTTTTGATTCAGAATTGCTAAAGATATCAAAAGCGCAACAATGTGCCACCACAGTCGGTAGTGCAAATAAAGCAATATGATCCTTCAAAGCCCAACCAAGGAACCTCTAATCTTCAGCCTCCAGTCGTCTTGCCCTCTCTACCGTCTTTCACAGGATGTGCCAAAGTTGGACCTTCAACCTCTTATGCTAGTGCCGCAAGAATGCATATATCAACCCCACCGTCAAATTTCTCTACTACTTTGCCATCGCTTTCTGATTTAGAAGGGCAGGACATCTTAGAAGTTCTTGATGGTAATTCTGTGCTATCACAATAAGTAGAACTAATAACACTATGCGATCCTGCTTCGAGGCTCAGCTATGGGCCATCAAATTCTCAGCCTACATTGATGTTGCCCCCTCCACCATCATCCTTCATAGAATATGCTACCGTTGGACCTTCAACCTCTTATGCTAATAATGTAGTACCAATGTCAAACCCACCACCAGACTTCTCTGCCACTTCATGAGGGCTTTTGGATTCAGGGTTGCTGAACATGTTGGAAGATCATGAAGGAAACTATGAACCACTGCAGTTGGTAGCAGGAGCAGCACAATATAGTCCTTCAAGACTAAGCCAGGAGATCTCAGATTCTCGACCTCCGATTGCTTTGCCTCCTCTACCATTGCCATTCACAGAATGTGCCAAGACTGGATCTTCAACCTTCTATGCCAGTGCTTCAGTGTCAACATCAACTCTACCATTAGACTATTTTGCTACTATACCCGAGCCTATTGATTCAGAGTTGTTGGAGATAATGAGATTTTTTGAAGGCCTTGAAGTTGATCCTGACACCGAAGAAAAATTAAGGGATATTTTAGGCGACTCATGGACTGAAGGTAGCTAATGTCGTTATTAATATTTGTTGGATACGTGCAGGTGGTGTGCCTTGAATAATTATTTGACCTTCTTCTTGACTTTGATTCCTTGGCTTTCATTCACCTGGTTGTTATAGTTTAGTTTGCCTATGATTTGTCTCTATCTTGGCTTTTTGCGTAAGGTGAGACTATAAAACTTGTGTGTTGATTTGTAACTAGCGAACTTTGAACATTTGGTGTTTTAGTTGATTGATTAGTTTCTCCTTTATCTCTGTTTTAGACATCAATTAATTTAATGTCTGTTGAACTATTTACGAAAATGCTTCAATTTGTTTATGAACATTTGTATCTCCATGATATTGATAGATTAAGCAACGTACAGAAATCAAACAGCAAAACACCTGATGAGGTCGAATCGATTTTTTTTAAAGCCCGCACAGCTCTTAAAGCCAAGAAAAAGAGAGAGAGGGAAACTAAAGAAGGGAGCCCCGATTGGACTCTGCAGAGAAACTAAAGAAGGTAGTCCCGATTGGACTCTGCTTCTTCCTCTCCCGTGTCCGATGAAATCGGCGGTAGAGACCTTCTCCGAGTCAAATGTTTACAAGGAGATTCGCTCTATAAAAGAACCCCCACCCCTCAGTTGAGATCGATCTTTATTCATCGAGAGATCATCGTCGAGTGCCGTTGATTTGTTGAGCTTTTTCTTCCGAGTTTTCTGTGAAAGATCGCCGGATTTCTTTCCGTTGTTGGCATCACCGGACTAGGTAGCTTTCCTTCCTTTCCTTTCTCTGAGCTTGAGGAGCCAGCAACCCGCTGGACTCATCTTGAATAGGGCCGTCCCTATTCTTTTGTTTCTTTCTCCAAGCATGGCCAGCAACGGCCGCCGTTTTGGGCCATCGCCGAGGTCCACGGCTTCGCTACTGCCGAGAACTACCGTGGAGGCCGGCCCTGGTGTTCCACGGCCGTATGTGGGAGAAGAAGAGAAGGGGAAAGAATCCCCGGTTTGGGAACGGAAGAAAAGAAGAAGAAGGGTCTCTTCTCTGTCCTTTGGTTTTAATTAATTAATTAGCTAGTTTTCTTAATGGATTACGGGAGATTTTAGAAAGAAATTAAAGAAATTTCAGGGATGGGAGTGACTTTTGGTCAAGGGTTAAGTGGATAACCAACTTATATGGTATATACTCGATAGCTTATTAATAATCTATTATTTAATCATAAATAAATTTAAGAATTAATCGATAATTTTTTTTTTATCAAAGTTAAATAATCTTAAGAACTTCATCA
Organism: Cocos nucifera; assembly: GCA_006176705.1. Lineage (NCBI taxonomy): Eukaryota > Viridiplantae > Streptophyta > Magnoliopsida > Arecales > Arecaceae > Cocos > Cocos nucifera. The sequence continues at coordinate 715,528 of QRFJ01000025.1, forward strand.
AAATAAGTGAGTTCGTTAGAAGATGAATACTTATGATGAAAAATATTAAAAAATTATTTTATTTATTAATAAATTAATTATAAATATAAAATAGTTTAATCGTCAACGGACTGATGATTGATTTTGGACATATTTTTTAATATTAAGAGCCATCAAATTTTCAACCTCCGTTGACGTTGCTCCCTGCACCATCATCCTTCACACAATATGTTGCCTTTGGAACTTCAACCTCTCATGCCAGTAATGCAGCGCCGATGTCACACCCACCACCAGACTTCTCTACCACTTTACTACCACTTTACGAGGGCCTTTTGATTCAAGGTTGCCGAACATATCGGAAGATCTTGAAGGGATCTTTGAAGATCTTTGAACCACTGTAGTCAGTAGTAGGAATAGCACAATGTGGTCCTTCAAGGCTGATCCAAGGGATCTCATATTCTCGGCCTCTGGTTGCTTTGCTGCCTCTACCATCATCTTTCCCAAGGCTGGACCTTCAACTTCTTATGCCAGTGCCGCAAGAATGCATATATCAACCTCATCATCAGATTTTTCCTGCTACTTTACCATCATTTTCTGATTTAGAATGGCGAAAAATCTTAGAAGTTCATGATGGCAATTATGGACCATTACAATCAGTAGCACAAATAACACAGTATAATCCTGCTTCGAGGCCCATCAGATTCTCAACCTCTATTGACGTTGCCCCCTCCACCATCATCTTTCATAGAATATGCTATCATTGGACCTTCAACCTTTTATGTCAATAATGCAGTGCCGATGTCAAACCCACCACCAAACTTCTATGCCACTTCACAAGAGCCTTTTGATTCAAGTTTGCCAAACATGTTGGAAGATCTTGAAGAGAACTATGAATCACTGCAGTCAGTAGCAGGAGTAGCATAATGTGGTCCTTCAAGGCTAAACCAGGGGATCTTAGATCCTCGGCCTCTGATTGCTTTGCCTCATCTACCATCACCATTCATAGAATGTGCCGAGGCTAGACCTTCAACCTCCCATGCCAGTGCTTCTATGTCAACCTCAACTCCACCACCAACCTCAACTCCACCATCAGACTTCTCTGCTACTATACTCGAGTCTATTGATTCAGAGCTGTCGGATAACAAGATTTTTTGAAGGCCTTGAAATTGATCCTAACACTAGAGAAAAATTAAGAGATATTTTAGGAGACTCGTGGACTGAAGATAGCTAATATTATTATTAATATTTGTTGGATATGTGCAGGTGGTATGCCTTGAATAATTATTTGATCTTCTTCTTGACTTTGACTCCTTGGCTTTCATTCACCTGGTTGTTATAGTTTAGTTTGCCTATGATTTATTTCTATCTTGGTTTTCTGCGTAAGGTGAGATCATAAAACTTGTGTGTTGATTTGTAACTAGTGAACTTTGAACATTTGGTTTATTAGTTGATTGATCGAACTTAGTTTTTTCTTTATCTCTGTTTTAGACATCAATTAATTTACTGCCTCATGAACTATTTACACTGCATAGAAAATACCTCAATTTGTTTATGAACATTTCTATCTCCATAGGATCTCCATGATATTGATTGATTAAACAAGGTATAGAAATCAAACAGCAAAACACCTGATGAGGTCGACCCGAATTTTTTTAACCCCCGCACAGCTCTTAAAGCCAAGAAAAAAACAAAAATAAAACTAAAGAAGGGAGTCCCGATTGGACTCTGCTTCTTCCTCTCCCGTGTCCGATGAAATCGGCGGTAGAGACCTTCTCCGAGTCAAATGTTTACAAGGACCCCCACCCTCAGTTGAGATCCATCTTTATTGAGAGATCATCGTCGAGTGCCGTTGATTTCTTGAGCTCTTTCTTCCGAGTTTTCTTTGTTTCTCTGTGAAAGATCGCCGGATTTCTTTCCGTTGTTGGCATCACCGGACTAGGTAGCTTTCCTTCCTTTCCTTTCTCTGAGCTTGAGGAGCCAGCAACCCGCCGGACTCATCTTGAATAGGGCCGTCCCTATTCTTTTGTTTCTTTCTCCAAGCATGGCCAGCAACGGCCGCCATTTTGGGCCATCGCCGAGGTCCACGGCTTCGCTACTGCCGAGAACTACCGTGGAGGCCGGCCATGGTGTTCCACGGCCGTATGTGGGAGAAGAAGAGAAGGGGAAAGAATCCCCTGCTTTGGGAACGGAAGAAAAGAAGAAGAAGAAGGGTCTCTTCTCTCTATTCTTTGGTTTTAATTAATTAATTAGCTAGTTTTCTTCCTTTAAATGGATTACGGGAGATTTTAGAAGAAAATTTCAGGGATGGGAGCGTAGACCCGATGTCCATCGGATGGGAGTGTAGACCCGATGACCCGGATGGATGGTTCTAGATATTTAATTTTATTAATTTTATTTATTTTAAAATAATAATTTAAATATATAGAAGAATAATTCTATAAGAGGACATCCAGCAAAGCTTTTGATACCTAGATGGTAAATCTAGTGAATTCAGTTTGGCGGTGATCGAGGTAAGAATTCTTAGATATAAATATCGATACAAATATTTATTTCTATACATGATTTGATTTCTCATTGTTGATATCTATTTTATGAATGCCGGTGTGGTTATTTATATAGTTTGTATCATGTATCAAATAATGTTTTCGAATGGTTTGGATTATGATACTGACTATCAAGAATTTTGAGAAGAAAATAATATAATATAATATTTTCTAGCATAATTGAGATTAATAAATTGATGATCAAGAAAAGATGTTTGGGCTAGTCACATTAAATTGAGAATAGCCTTGTCATCGGTAGGAATGTGACATCAATAACAGCTCATCATGGGCAGATATATGATATTAAGAATAGCCTGCTATAGACAGATATATGGTACTGAGAATAGCCTGTAATACTCCAAACAAGTGCATGGATCTCAAAGCATGAATCAAATTGCGGGAGTCTTCTTCTCCTTCTGAGTGACTCCCAATCAAAGTCGAAATCTATCCCGAGGGGGAGTGAAACTCCTCCGGACCGATCTATTTAAAGAGAAGAAGCGGTAGGGATCATCCGATTTTTTTTGCTGAAGCCTTCATTGTACTCACTGAAAATTGGGTTGAAGAGGCCGCCAGAGACCAAAATAAGTCTGGCCCTCCTCCTTTCTTTTTCCCTCCTTCCTGTTGTGCTAGATACCATCACCGACCGTCAACTATGTCGGAGAATTTTTTTTTGAAAATCCCTTATTTTGCTCCTTTTTCTTCGATTTTTCGACACCGACAGTCAACAGTGACCACCAGTATCGGTTTGCCAGGCTGTGCCATCACAGCCCCAGCTATCGACAATCATTGGTTAACAGCCATGGCCTTCGGTCTAAGAGATCAGAAGAGGGACCTCACGGTCCTCTGTTCCTCCAAAAGGAACTATAGAAAGAAGAAGAAAAAAAAGAAAAAAAAAAGAAATGGATAAAGAGAAGAAAAAAAAAGAGAAAAGAAGAGAGAGATTTTCTCTCTCTTTCCTCTCTTCCTTCTTTGAGTTTGAATCCCACTTTCTCTCTTTAGAAATCTGACTTTTCTTTCTCTCTACTTTCTCTTTCTAAAAATCTTACTTTCTCTCTTTCTATATAGTGTCTCTCTCTTCTAGGACTTTTTGGATTCTTAGAAAGATCCTCATATAGTCTTGATAGATCATGATAGAGAAAATTTGACCTTTGACCAGCGAATAACCCATCCTATAAGGATTTAGGGCTTTTATCTTGAAAGACAATCATGATTATAGTTTGATTTTTGGATATTAGTTTAGCTGAATTTGTCAACTATTATTTGTATGAGATGGCTCCACGTCAGATAAAAAGGGCTATTAGAGGTGCTATTGGAGAAACATCGAACCTACAGGAGGATGGTACTCTTCAATAAGTTGGTAATATCCCTCAACAAAAGGAGACGTTGATCCTACTAGGAATATCCAGATAGAGTAGCAAGAACCAGACATGGCTCAATTAATGCAAACCCTAGTTGGAGTGAGGCAGAGGCAGTAGTAGTTACTTGATCAATAGCAAGCACAGCGAGATAACAACAACATCAACCTCAACCCCAACAGCATAGAAATAGAGAGCCACCTGTGCAACGAAACAATATCGTGGAATTTAAAAAGTTAACTCCACCACTTTTCAAAGAGACTACTAAACTCTTGGAAGCTGATAATTAGATACTAGAGATGGAGAAAGCGTTTGCTGTCCCACCATGCTGTAATGAAAAAAGATTCGATTTGCAGCGTATTGATTACAAGATGAAGTATTTAACTGGTGGTAGTGACTAGAATGTAAATATGAACAAGATGAGGAATGACTTACTTGAAAAAATTTTTGGATTGCATTTTATAAATAGTATTTTTCTTGGAGTGTGAGAATCCAGAAAGAATAGGAGTTTATTTATCTGAAGCAAAGGAGTATGAGTGTGGCTGAATATGAAACTAAATTTATAGAGTTGGCTAAATTTGCTTTGAGATTAGTGGACGATGAGCGAGAATGAGTTCATAAATTTGAGATGGGGCTGAGGACTAAAATTTGAAAATAAGTTGTTCCATATAAGTTGACAAGTTATGTAGACGTGGTAAATAAAGCACTGATAATTAAAAGAGAGGTCAATGAAGAATATGCCAGAAGGAGAAAGAAATCAAAAGAAAATAAATCAGATAATTCTCAAGGTTATAATAATAAAAGTACTGGAAGTTCGAATAAGAGGTTAGCGAGTGAATGTTGTTGGTGTGGTAAAGCTCATGTTGATAGTGAATGTTGTTGGATCATCGATGCTTGCTTTAAATATGGTAAGATAGATCACAAAATAGCTGAGTGCCCATAGAATATTGAGAATCAGTCTATCCCAATAGTTGAATCAAACAAAGATGAAAATTTAAAATCCTAGACCGATAGAAGGGTCTATGCTCTTACGCAACTAGATGCGCAAACTTCCAATGTAGTGGTAACAGATTCTAAGAGAGGTTCACACAATTAGTTAGATTAATCAATTAATTTAGGTCGTGAGGTAAGTAATGATCTACCTTCTCTAGATTTTTCATTTGTATAATCTTATTTTAAATATAAAATAAATTGTTAATTGATTTATATGTGACTTATGAATCTTATGAAAATATATTTTGTATGGACATTGAAATGAAATTTTGAAAGAATGTTTTTTGTATTATTTACTGATCTAAAATTCTATATACATGTTTAGATTTGATTATGAAGCATAAGTTAATCTATAAAAAGGATTTTGATATGAATCGGATTTAGACTCCTAGCCTGACTATGTTTTAAACCCTACTAATTAGGGGTTATGCATTAGCACTCTAAGCCCATGACTCTATTTCTGGCCTGATCATAGGGTATAAATATAGTATTCCAGTCTCGCCATAGGATATAAGTATGGTATTCCAGCCCGACCATAGGATATAAATGTGGTATTCTAGCCCAGCCATAGGATATAAGTGTGGTCATAGCTGAAGGCTGATGAGTTAAGTAAAATTCATTTTGAATATGATTGATTTTGAAATTAGATATATGATAATGCATATGAATATTTTGAAAGATTCTGACATTACCGAATTCATGTTTTGAATATGAATCTGATTATTTTTATATACTGATAAACGATAAACTGTGTTTTGATATTTACAACTTATATTATCACATGAATTATCTAGTCAAGGTATTCATTGCTTACTGGGTTGTTTAGCTCATGATGGTTTTTATTTATTTTTATAGATTCAGAGATTTAGCTTGATCTGGGGATTGAATGTGGGAGAGCAAATTAGAGGCAGAGTTTGATATTTTCTTTTAGATTAGGATTTATTAAACTTGATACAAACTATAAAATTTTATTTGTAAGACATTTGCTTTAGTTATTTAAATTAAAATTCATCATTAATTATTTAAATTTTATTCTACTATTTTTTTATGATATTGTGATAAGATACCTTATATGTTTACGAAGAAAGCTCTTTATAAGTATGCAGTGGTTGCCATGACCCTCGGCTCACGATTTTGGATTGGGGGCGTGACAAATTAAAGTGGTGTTAGAGCAATTAAGTGGATGAATTAATGACTTATAGATTCAGACTTGAGTGTAGATGGATAGATATTAAGGATATTCGGACAACAACTTATATTGATTGTGATAACTTAGAAACATAGATTTGACATAAGTGTATTAGAGGATTTGAATTAGAGTACACAATGAAAGCATAGTGGTTTGAATTATTTTCAAGTCGATCTAGTAATTTGATCGAAAAAATATAGTGATCAAAGGTTCGATTTTGAAATTACAATATGATTATGATCAACAGTAAAATGTACTCTAAGTTTTTAAGGACTTAAGCAAAAAAAAATATTTCAAGGATATTTTTTTTTTTTTAGCAGTGGAGAATGTAATGAAGGAACCAGATCTAGGGTTTCAAGGGTAGATCTTGAAACTTTTCAAGATCAAGCAGTGAAAGACTAAAATAAATCAAAATTTATTCATTAAAGATATAGAATCTCTAGATCCAAGATCCTATTATATGATTATAGTATAAGATTAAATCAAAAATTAAAAACATAAAGAAGAAGAACATGTTGATCATATCAACATGCATCTACACTACATCTAATGCAGGTATATAATAACAGATCAGATCTATATTACCTATGCAAGTTAGATATTTTAACTTACTGATCCAAACTTGAGGATGATGCTCCAAGCCATACACATGTCTGATCTCTAAGAGATGTCCATACGAGCCAACGAACTTCGATCAGAATTCTTATGCAGGAAATTAGCATAGTATGCTAGTACTGTGCTGATCCTTCTTCGACAGTTGATCGGTGCTTTCTTCTTCTGGATTTGAATTCCTCCAAAGAATAAAAGGAAGAGGAGAGATTTTAGATCTGAGACACTCTTAAGTAATCTCAAAAAGAGGAGGAGAAGAGAAGAACAAAGCAACCCTAGAAGAAGACCCTCTTCTTCTTCTCTATTTTCTCACTTAGACACCTAGATTAGTGTCTATGAAAACCCAATGCCCAAGAGGTCTCTCACCTTGGTATTCACATACCCAAAAGCCCTCTCCAAGGTCTGGAATGTATACAAAAATCAGCCCAAAATTCATTCTATATAATGAGTTAAAGAGGAGTCCTTGTTGAGTCAAATTCTTAGACTAAGAAAGAACAAATATGGCAAGTTGTTGTGGCACCAACACTTAGGTGCCCCCTCTTTTGTTTTAGGTGTGGACCACCTGCATTTATCACACAAAACTCCTTTTCCATCAAATAAAATAGATAGAAAATAAGAAGAGGAGGCCGGCATGCATGGAAAGAGTTTTAGTTTTCTAAAACTCTATTCAAAGATAATTCAAATCAAATTCAAACTTCCTACTTTTGATTTGGTCCACAACTAATATCCATATGAGAAAGAGAGGAGAGGAGTCGGCATGGGTGAAGACTAGGGAAAAGAAATTTGTTGCCAAAAATAAAGAGAGAGTGGGCATGGGGAGGCATGGGATATAGGTGGTGAAAGATGGATCCTAGTCTTACTAGGATTCCATATTTGACTTGGTTAAATATGGTTTCTCAAACAAAATTAAACTAAAATTAACTCAATCCAATTAAGTTAGACCCTAATCTAATTAAGAATTTAATTTAATTTAATTTAATTAGATTTAATTTTGATTTAATTTTTTAATCAAATTAGAAAATTGGGTTGACCCAAGTCCTAGTTGAACTAGGATAAGTTCTTTCTTGCACTTGGCTTATCCAATAAACCAATTGAATTTGATTCAATCAAGTTCAAACTAAATCTAATTAAATTATATTTAATTAAATTTAATCTCAATCCTCTGGTTTAATCAAATTAAGCTAATTAGCAATCGAATTGTTAATCGATCCTCTTGCAACATTTGCACTAGGTTAAACATCAATCATATTGATCATTTAATCTTAGAACAATTCTCAATTATTGATCAACCATTTGATCGGATCATGAACTCTAATGTATATGATCCCATAAGTCTGAACCTAAGACAGTAGTGCAAGAACATATTTCTATACGAATCAAAGTAGTCATCTAGTAATAGTATCCGACGACTGGATAGGTCGAATGTATAGAACAACATTCTTGGAACCCACATGAATATAGCTTCCATATAATCCATATTCTTGACCAAAATGCTCGTAGGACACCTTAGATTTAAACTATCAACTCTGATCAGATTGTCCATATTGTATTTCAAAATATCAAGTCCATCTGATAGATTATCCTAGCCAAGGTTTTGCTATATTGAAATACAGTGATACATTCTTCTCCAACTCTTGGAGTGGTCAATTTTATTTTGATCATACACCGACTTTGCAAGTACTTAATCATGCCTAGAAGTCTTCCATTATTGAATTAGAAATTTAGTTAGTATGGTACCAAAGCATAGTGAGTTGCTTGCAAGTCACTGAGGTGATCTCAGGTCTAAGAGATACTTATACCTATATTCCATCAGAGACATTCTTGATAATAGAATGCTCTAGAGTTGCTTATGTTTAATGATGGTGTATTCCTACATCTCACCTATATGTCATACTAGTGTCTCCGCACTCCTTAATTAAGAGGACAATCAACCTATATGGCATACAACGACCTATGCTTGATAGATGCTGTCGTCCTTATTAACAGTCTATCATTTGATCATGAATAATTTTAAGGATTAATCGATAAATCTTTCTTTGTCGAACCTAAATAGTCCTGAGAACTTCATCACAATAATAAAGTTCATTAGAAGATAAAAAACTTATGATGAAAAATACTAAAAATATATTTTATTAATTAATAAATTAATTATAATTATAATATAGCTTAACCTCTAATAGACTGATAATTAGCTTTGGAACATATTTTCCAACAACTCTCACTTATCCTAAAACCACTCGGCAAAGTATCTAATATCCGTCTTCGACTTGTAGTTGTCGAACTTCTTTATCGCCAAAGCTTTAGTAAAAGGGTCGGCTAGGTTCTTCTTTTTGTTGATCTTCTAAAGATCGACGCCACCTTGATCCATGATCTTCCGGATCAGGTGGAAGCAGCATAGAATGTGGTTCGTTCGTTGGTGTGCCTTTGGTTCCTTCGCTTGAGCTATGGCACCAGTGCTATCATAGTAGAGCAAGATCAGACCATCTAGGAAAGATGCTACTTCGAGCTCGATGATAAACTTTCTTAACCACACAGCTTTTTTTGCGATATCTGATGCTGCGATGTATACTACTTCGCAAATAGAGTCTTCCATAGTATGCTACTTGAAATACTTTCGATAGATAGCTCCATCATTCAGAGTAAAGATATATCTCGATGCGCTTCTACTGTCATCATGGTCAAATTGAAAGTTGGAGTCTGTAAACCCCATAAGTTTTAGATCTGACTCATCATAAACCAACCATTGGTCCTTAGTATTTCTCAAATACTTAAGGATAGCTTTAACCACTTTTCAGTGGTTTTCTCTAAAATCAGACTGGTATCTACTCACTACTCCTAGTAGTATGCCATATTTGGTCTCGTACATATTATGGCATCTGTAATAGATCCCACTATCGAAGCTTATGAGACTCTACTTATACACTCTCTCTCTTCAAGAGTTATCGAATAATTCTTCTTAGAGAGAAATTTCATGGCCTATCGAAAGATAGCCCTTTTTAGAATTCTCCATGTTGAACCTCTTCAGCACAGTATCTATGTATGTGGACTGGGATAACCTAAGTATTCTTTTAGATCTATCCCTATAGATCTTCATCTCTAAGATGTAGGATGCTTCACCTAAGTCATTCATGAAGAATTGAGATGACAACCAAATTTTTATTTCCTACAGTACGGGGATGTCATTCCTGACTAAGAGAATGTCATCCACATATAAGACAAGAAATACCAATACTGGACCATTTGCCTATTTATAAATGGAGGACTCTTTTATGTTCTTAATGAAGATATATGTTTTGATCACCTTATCAAAATGCATATTCCAACTCCGATATACCTACTTCAATCCATAAATAGATCTCTAAAGCTTGTATACCTTAGACTCATCTGTGGATGTGAACCCTTTAGGTTGTATCGTATACACCTCTTCGGTCAACTTTTCATTCAAAAAAGCTATTTTCACATCCATCTGCCAGATCTTATAATCCAGATGGGTAGCTATTGCAATCATTATCCAAATAAATTTGAGCATTACCACAAGAAAGAACGTCTCATCATAGTCAATACCATAATATTCATGATACCTCTTGGCAACCAAATGAGCTTTATAGATCTCTACCTTTCTATCTATGCCCCTCTTTCTCTTGAAGACCCACTTACACCCAATGGGTTTAACCCCTTTGGATGGGTCAACCAATGTCCACACATCATTGACCTTCATGGACTTCATTTTGGATTTTATGGCCTTAAGCCATTTCTCGAAATCAGGTCTCTGCATAGCATCTATATAAGTGATCGAATCTTCATCGTTCTCATTGAGCTCGATGGGATCACCGCCCCGGACCAAGAAATTGTAATATCTATCTGGATGATTTGGTACTTTACTGAATTGCCTTAATGATGTAGGTACACTAGGCTCTAGATCTGATCTAATCAAATCCAACTCAGGTTCAGCTATAGATATCAATTTTTTTACTTATTGTATTTCATTAAGTTCAATCTTAGAGGCAACAATTTCTTCACTAAGAAACTTTTTTTTCAAAAAAATTATCTTAAAGCTGATGAACACCTTTTGTTCATCAACATGGTAGAAATAGTATTCTTTGGTCTCTTTTGGGTACTCTATGATTGTATACTTGTCAGACCTAGGTTCAAGTTTATCTGTAACTAACTGTTTGACATAAGCTAGGCACCCCCAAATCCTAAGGTGTGAAAGTATTGGCTTACGCCCTATCCATATCTCATATAGAGTCTTAACTATAGACTTACTTGAAATCCTATTTAAAAGATAGCAAGCCAACTCGAGGGTATATCTCCATAAGGATATCGACAAGCTGGCAAAATCCTTCATGGATCGGACTGAAGGAATCAAATCTAGGGTTTTAGGGCTAAATCTTGAAACTTTTTCAAGATCAGACAGTGAAAAACTTAAATTAATCAAAATTAATTTTAATATTAGAGAATATCCTAGATCTAATGTCTTATTATATGATTATGGCATGACATTAAATGAGAAATTCAACATAAGAAAGAAACTAAAACATGTTGATTACATCAACATGCATATACAGTACATCTAATATAGGTATAAAGAAAATAGATTAGATCTATTACCTATGCATGTTAAACATTCTAACTTGCTGATCTAGGCTTGAGGATGATGTTGTAAGCTGCACATGCATCCAGCCTCTAGGAGTCATCCACACGAGCCCACAAATCATAATTAGAAGTCATGATGCAGGAAATCAGCACAATATGCTAGTACTATGCTGATCCTTCTTTGACGATCGATCTGGTGCTTTCTTCTTTTGAATTTGGACTCTTCTAAAGATGAGAGGAAGGAGGAGAGATTATAGATTAGAGACACTTTTAAATAATCTCAAAAAGGAGAAGGAAGAAAGATGAACAAGACCGCCTTAGAAGAAGACTCTCTTCTTCTTCTCTGTTCTCTCACCTAGACACCTAATTTTGTGTCTATCAAATCCCCATGCTCCAATACTCTTTCTACCTAATTTTTACATGTCCCAAAGGTCTCTCAGTGATCTAGAATATGTCCAAAAATCAATCCAAAATTCATCCTATATAGAGAGATATAAAGGAGTCTTTGTTGGGTCAAACTCTTAAATTAGGAAAGACCAAAATAAACAACTAGTTGGGGTGCCCAACACTTGGACGCCCCCTCCTATGTTTTTGGAGTGGACCATAATCAGATGTCGCACAAAATTCTCCTCTTTCCCATAAAAAAATCAGAAAAAATAAGGATGGTTGGTGGCATGCATGGGAGGAGTTTTAATTTCCTAAAACTCTTTCAAAGAAAAATTCAAACCATATTCAAATTTCCTCTTTTGACCTGATCCACAACAAATTGCCATAAGAGAAGGAGAGGGAGAGAAGGGGCATGCATGAGATACCTGGGAGAGGGGGTTTTTATCACATGAAATAGAGGGAATAGGCAGGGGGCGTTGGGACTAACATGGCGCAAGGAGGGAAATTCCTAGTTTCACTAGGATTCTTATTTTGACTTGGTCAAACATGGTTTCTCAAATCAAAATTAATTCAACCTAATTAAATTAGCTTCTAAACTAATTAAAAATTTAATTAAACTAGATTAAATTAGATTTAATTTTAATTTAATTTTTTAATCAAATTAAAAAATTTGGTTAACCCAAGTTCTAGTTGAACTAGGACTAGTTTTTTTTGCACTTGGCTTATCCAATAAACCAGTTGGACTTGATCCAATCAAGTCCAAACTAAATCTAAATAAATTATATTTAATTAGACTTAATCTCAGCCCTTTGGTTTAATCAAATTAAGCTAATTAATAATTGAATTGCTAATCAATCCTCCTGCAATACTTGCATTAGGTTAAATATCAATCGTATTGATCGTTTAACCTTAGAACGATTCTTAATCGTTAATCAACCATCCGATCGGATCATGAACTCTAATGCGTATGACTTCATAGGTCCAAACCTAAGCTAGTATAATAGAAATAAATTTTTATATCAATCAAAGTAACCATTTAGCAATGATACTCGATGGTCGGATAGGTTGAATGTATAGAACAACATCCTTAGAATCCATGTGGATATAGTTTCCATATAATTCATCCTCTTGACCAAAATACTAGTAGAACACCTCAGAGTTCAATTATTAACTCTGATTAAGCTATCAATATTGTATTTTAAAATATCAAATCCATCTTATGGATTATCCTGACCAAGATTTTGCTATTTTGAAATATAGTGATACATTCTTCTCTAACTCTTAGAGTGGTTAATTCCATCTTGATCATACGCCAACTTTGCAAGGACTTAACTATGTCCAAAAGTCTTCTATTACTGAATTAAAAATTTAGTTAGTCTGGTACCAAAGCATAGTGAGTTGCTTACAAGTCACTGAGGTGATCTTAGATCTAAGGAACACTTATATCTATATCCCATTAGAGATATTCTCGACAGCAAAATGCTCTAGAATTGATCACGTTCAATGATGATGTACCCTTACATCTCACTTGTATGTCATACTAGTATCTCCACACTCTTTGATTAAAAGGACAATCAATCTATATGGCATACAGCGACCTATGCTTGATAGATGCTATCGTCCTTATTAATAGCCTATCATTTAGTCATGAATAGTTTTAAGGATTAATTAATAAATCCTCTTTTTATCAAATCTAAATAGTCCTAAGGACTTGATCACAATAATAAAGTTCATTAGAAAATGAAAACTCATGATGAAAATGCCAAAAAAAATATTTTATTAATAAATTAATTAATTATAATTATAATATAGCTCAACCATCAATAGACTGATGATTGACTTTGGGATACATTTTTTAACAACTCTCACTTATCCTAAAGCCACTCGGCATAATATCTAATACCCATCTTTGACTTGTGGTTGTTGAACTCCTTTATCGTCAGGGCTTTAGTAAAGAAGTTGACTAGGTTCTTCTTTTCATCGATCTTCTAAAGGTCGACATCACCTCGATCCACGATATCTCAGACTAGATGAAAGCGGCATAGGATGTGCTTGGTTCGCTGGTGTGCCTTTGGTTCCATCGCCTGATCTATGGCACCAGTGCTATTGTAGTAGAGCAGGATCGGACCATCTAGAAAGGATGCTACTCCAAGTTTGGTGATAAACTTTCTCAGTCATATAGCTTTCTTCACAGCATCTGATGCTATGATGTACTCGACTTTGCAAATAGAGTCTACCATAATATGCTGCTTGAAACTCTTCTAGCAGATGGCTCCATCATTCAGAGTAAAGATATATCCTGATACACTTCTACTATCATCATGGTCAGATTGAAAGCTAGAGTTTGTAAATCCTACAAGTTTCAGATCTGACTCGCCATAAACTAACCATTGATCTTTAGTATTTCTTAAATACTTATGGATGGCTTTAACCACACTTTCTAGTGGTTTTCTCCAAGATCAGACTGGTATCTACTCACTACTCCTAGAGAGTATGCCATGTCTGGTCTCGTACATATCATGATGTATAAGATAGATCCCACTGTCGAAGCATATGAGACTCTACTTATATGCTTTCTCTCTTCAGGAGTTGTCGGACAATCCTTCTCAGAGAGTAAAATTTTATGGCCTATCGGGAGATAGCCCTTTTCAAAATTCTCCATGCTGAACCTTTTCAGCATAGTATCTATCTATGTGGACTGGGATAATCCAAGTATCCTTTTAGATCTATCCCTATAGATCTTCATCTCTAAGATGTAGGATGCTTCACCCAAGTCCTTCATGGAGAATTATGATAACAACCAGACTTTTATTTCTTGCAGTGCGGGGGTGTCATTCTTGATTAAGAGAATGTCATTCATGTACAAGACAAGGAATACTACTACTGGACCATTTGCCCACTTATAAATATAGGACTCTTCTCCATTCTTAACGAAGCCATATATTTTGATCACCTTATCAGAATGTATGTTTCAACTCCGAGATGCCTACTTCAATCCATAAATGGATCTCTAAAGCTTACACACCTTAGACTTATCTATGGATATGAATTCTTAGGTTGTATCATATACACCTCTTTAATCAGCTCTCCATTTAGGAAAGTTGTCTTCACATCCATCTGTCAGATCTCATAGTTCAAATGGACAGCTATCATAAGAATTATCTGAATGAATTTGAGCATTGCCACGGAAGAGAATGTCTTGTCATAGTCAATACCATAACGTTGATGATACCCCTTGGCAACTAAATAGGCTTTATAGATATTCATCTTTCCGTCTGTGCCCTTTTTCCTTTTGAAGACCTATTTACACCCAATGGGTTTAACCCCTTCGGGTGGGTCAACTAATGTCCATACATCATTGACCTTCATGGACTCCATTTTGGATTTTATGGACTCAAGCCATTTCTCAGAATCGGTTTCTATGTAGCATCCATATAAGTGATCGGATTCTCATCGTTCTTATCGAGTTTGATGGGATCACCATCCTAGATCAAGAAATCATAGTATTTATCTGGATGATGCAGTACTCTACTGAATCACCTTAATGATGTAGGTACATTAGACTCCGAATCTGATCTAATCAAATCCGACTCAGATTCAGCTATAGGTATCGATTTTTCTACCTATTGAACTTCATCAAGTTCAACTTTAGAGGCAATAGTTCTTTCACCAAGAAACTTTTTTCTAAAAAGATTGCCTTAAGGTTGATGAACATCTTTTGTTCATCAGTATGGTAGAAATAGTATCCTTTGATCTCTTTTGGGTATCCTATAAATATACACTTGTCAAACCTAGGTTCAAGTTTATCTGTAACTAACCGTTTGACATAAGCTGGGCACTCTCAAATTCTAAGATGTGAAAGTGCTGGCTTACGCCCTATCCATATCTCATATGGAGTCTTAACTACAGACTTACTTGAATTCCTATTTAATAGATAATAAGCCAATTTGAATGCATATCCCCAAAAAGATATCCGCAAGTTGATAAAACTCATCATGGATCAGACCATGTCTAATAGAGTCAGATTCCTTCTTTTAGACATGCCATTATGCTACGGTGTTTTTGGAGTAGTCCATTGGAAGAGAATCTCATTTTCTCCTAGATATGTGAGAAACTCACCAAAAATATATTCTCCTTCTTGGTCAGATCGAAGAGTTTTAATACTCTTTCTAGTTTATTTTTTTATTTCACTTTAGAATTGTTTGAACATTTTAAATGAATCCGACTTGTGTTTCATCAGATAGATATATCCATATCTGGATAAATCATCTATGAAAGTGATGGAGTAGAAATATCCTCCTCTAATACTTATGCTCATTGGTCCACATATATCAGTATGTACTAGAGCTAAGAGCTCAGTGGCTCTCTCATTTTTTTCAGTAAAAGATGACTTGGTCATTTTACCAAGAAGATAGGACTCATAGATTGAAAATGATTCACAATCACTGACTTCAAGAATTTTCTCTTGAGTCAACATGTTTATCCTATTCTTGTTTATATGACCAGCCTATAGTGCCATAAATAGATATTTGACACACTATCTAATCTAGGATGCTGGCCAATTGAATAAACTATGTTAACAAGTTGTGATAGCATATACACACCATTATTCAAATATCCATAAAAAATAGTAACACCATTCATAATGATATTACAAACTTATTTTTTTATTAAAATTTTATAATCATTTTTGGCCAGAAGGCCTACATAAATAATATTTAAAAAGAAACTAGGACATAAATGACAATCACTAAGAACAACGGTATGAAACTCAAATACAAGTTTTAGAATTTCTAAAGCTAGAACTAGAACTGATCTTCCATGTCCAACATTCAGGAACCTTTCATCTTTCTCGAATCTCCTACTAACTTGCAATCCCTGCAATGAATTATAAATATGGTAAGGGCTATCGGTATCCAATATCCAGTCAGTAATATCACAATATCATAAATAAAAAAATTACAGGGAGTTATCATATAAATACCTTTTCCAGCAATAGCTTGCTTCTTTCTCTGCCTGTTCGGATCTAGAGAGGCAATGTATTGAGGACAGTTTCTCTTCCAGTGCCTCCGCTCTTTGTAAAAGAAGCATTCAACTTGACTCTTAACGGACTTGATCTTCTTGGTCTGACCCTGCATAGATGTTCCAGCCTGAACTTGCACCTTCTTAGCTTTCTTCTTCTTGTTCTTCTTTCATTTCCTAAAGGGTCCAGAAATAGAAGATGAGCCTCCCACTAAGTTTACTGACTCCTTGTGGAGTTAGTGATCCTTCTCAAAGTTCTGAAACAACCCCAGTAACTTATAGTAGTCTACTTCAGAATTTGTCATTCTAAAATAAGTGAGGAATGGGAGAAAAGACTTGGGCAGCGAGTTCAGTATTGCATATTTTTCAAGTTATTTATGTAAGGAAAAGTCAAGCTTGCTCAATCGCTATATTAGCTCAATCATGTACAATACATGATCAGTTATAGAGACACCATCCCACATCCTAGCATTGAAGATGACACAACTAGTCTTGTGCCTTTCAACGTCATCAGATGTGTCAAAAAAATCCTTCAATACTTGAAGCATATCTTTTGGCTGAGTCATCTCAAATCTATGACTAAACTCATCACTCATGACAGCCAGCATAATGCAACGCACTATAGCTCGATCACTGAGCTACTTTTGGTAAGTATCTCTAACTGTTCCACGTGCATTGGTAGCTGACTCTTCAAGTGCAGGATTCATCAACATATATAGGATCCGTTCATGCTCTAGGACTATCTTCAACTTTCAGTATCAGCTATCGAAGTTAGGTCCCACCAACTTATCATTGTCCAATAATGATCATAAAAATACGAAAGTGGCCATATTTGCATAAAAAAAAAATCACAATCTAATTAGTAATTGATTCATTAAACCTAAAGATTTGGACTTTAATCAAAAGATTTTTCTACTATTTTATTCAAATTAGCAGCCTCTACCTTTAATTCGAGGAATTATTCTAATTCCTTAGTGGATACTAGAATCCACATAAACTGCACACGAGCCCAACTTTGGTTGGCCAACCCATGTACATCTAAGGGTATGTTCATAACCAATTATTTTTTTAAATAATTTTTAATAATTAAATTTTTTATTCCAGTCTCTAATCAGTAGGCTTTGGCCTCCATTGAAAAGATCCAGTTAGGTCCAATCATTAATATGACCATACTTGGCCCATCAAACTAATGAATGATTAGACCTAACTTTGGTTGGCTAACCTAACTACCATTTAGAAAGATGTAGTCAAAAAATCATATAATAAATGATAATTTCATTAGTCGACAAATACCAAGCTTTTGGGCCTCCAATGATTATCCAACTAATGGATCCATTATCATCCACTTAATGGGAGGCTATGATCTAGTTATCACAATAACTATTTCATTTTAGGGATCTAAGAATTTTAGAGAATTTAATTTAAAAATTAGGGATGGTTAGATGAACCAGCTTGTCATGATCCTTCCACTGACTTCACCAAATCAGCTTAAGAAAAACCATTAATAGGCTGATCAAGGAGCACCTAAATCAGTCATACTGATTTACCTAGCTGACATGGGTCAGCTCGAATAGTCAAGTGATCCGATCAAAATATAATTTTACCAAGAGATCAGATAAGTTTGATCAGTAGGAGGATCTGCTAAAGCTTACCTTAGATACCATCAGAAATGGCCAGGTAAGCAAGCTGCCAATTAAAGACCACCAGTCTGATTTATCTTAGACACCAACTAGTTTAATAAGTCTTGATTAGATCAACCTAATAGTTCGTGCTAGACCGCATAGCCAAGAATCAAGTTCATTTTGGGTTTCGTCAAAGACACAACTTGATCAACTATAACTATTATAATTGATCTAGAGAATCCTTGACCTAATCTAAGACAATAATTGATTAGATTTAGACAATTCTCTACTTAAGTTTATTCTTCAATCTAACCCTAGGTCTAATCCAATTAATGGACCTAATCCTCACTAACCCATTTAACCTAATGTGTTATGATTTGTGTCTTAGGATCTTCAATTCACAATCCTATATCCTAATCAAACAACGTCTTAATTCTTAATTAAGTTTTGGGCTGAGGGTTGGATTTGACTTTTTGAAAATGATTATCATATTTATAAAATATTTTTACAACATAGTTCTATCAATCAAGTTGTATGTTTGATTTATAATCAATATGCAAATAAGATAAGCATAAAACTACTTTAAATCTAATCTAAATAGATTCATGTAATTGAAATAGTTTCAACTATAATCAATTATAAATTATCTTAGATCAAATCTAACATATTTATGATGATTAAAATTAGATTAAAATATTTTTAATTAGATCATAAAATCTCTTAGATCTAATCTAAAATTTTATGATCAATATTTTAGATCAGCACGTACTAGGACAACCTCTCCACCATAAGGGATAAACCTTACAATAGGACAATCTTATAGTAGTCCGTACAATCTAAATTTTTTATTTTTAGATCTAAAACTATTTTAAATTTAATAAATTATAAATAAAATTAGATCATATCTAACAAATTTATGATAAGAAGTAGATCAATATGAACTATGACAATCTCTCCACTGTAAGGGATAAACCTTACGGTAGGACAATCTTATAGCAGATCGTGTGATCAAAATTTTTAATTTTAGATTTAATAATAAGATTATAAATTAGATCTAATTTAAAAAATAATCTAAACATATACACATAATCATGTAATAATCAACCTGGACTCTGATACCAATTGAAGAAACCAAATCTAGGATTTTTGAGCTAGATCTTGAAACTTTTTCAAGATCAGGTTATGAAAAACTTAAATTAATTAAAATTAATTTTAATATCAAAGAATATCCTAGATATAATATCCTATTATATGATTATAGCATGACATTAAATCAAAAATTAAACATAAGGAAGAAACTAAAACATGTTGATCACATCAACATGCGTATATACTACATCTAATAAAGGTATAAAGAAAATAGATCAGATCTATCACTCGTGCAAGTTAGACATTCTAAATTGCTGATCCAAACTTGAGGATGATGTTATAAGCTACACACACGTTCGGCCTCTAGGAGTCATCCACACGAGCCCACAAATCATGATCAGAAGTCCTGATGTAGGAAATTAGCACTGTATGCTAGTACTGTGCTGATCCTTTTTTGATGATCGATCTCATGCTTTCTTCTTCTGGATTTAGACTCTTCTAAAGATGAAAGAAAGGAGGACAAATTATAGATCAGAGACACTCTCATATAATCTCAAAAAGGAGGAAGAGAGATGAGCAAGACAGTCCTAGAAGAAGACCCTCTTTTTCTTCTCTATTCTCTCACCCAGATACCAAGTTTTATATCTATCAAATTCCCATGCCCCAACACTCTTTCTCTCTAATTTTCATATGCTCCAAAGATATCTCAATAGTCTAGAACATGTCCAAAAATCAACCCAAAATTCATCCTACGTAGAGAGATATAGATGAGTCTTTGTTGGGTCAAACTTTTAGATTAGGAAAGACCAAAATAAGCAACTAGTTGGGGCACCCAACACATGGGTTCCCCCTCCTATGTTTTTGGCATGGACCACCATCAGATGTCTCATAAAATCCTCTTTCCCATGAATAAACTAGGAAAAGTAAGGATGGTTGGCGGCATGCATGGAAGGAGTTTTAGTTTCCTTAAACTCTTTCAAAGAAAAATTCAAACCATATTCAAATTTCCTCATTTGACCTGGTCCACAACAAATTGCCATAAGAGAAGGAGAGGGAGAGAAGGGGCATGCATGAGATACCTAGGAGAGGGGTTTTTGTCACACAAAATAGAGAACATAGGCATGGGGGCATTGGGACTAAGGTGGCGCAAGGAGGAAAGTTCCTAGTTTCACTAGGATTCTTATTTTTGACTTAGTCAAACATAGTTTCTCAAACCAAATCAAACTAAAATTAATTCAACCCAATTAAATTAGATCCCAAAATAATTAAAAATTTAATTAAATTAGATCAAATTAAATTTAATTTTTATTTAATTTTTTAATTAAATTAGAAAATTAGATTGATCGAAGTTCTAGTTAAACTAGGACTAGTTCTTTCTTGCATTTGACTTATCCAATAAATTAATTGAACTTGATCCAATTAAGTCCAAACCAAATTTAATTAAATTATATTTAATTAGACTTAATCTTAGCCCTTTGTCTTAATTAAATTAAGCTAATTAGCAATCAAATTGCTAATCAATCCTCCTATAATACTTGCACTAGGTTAAACATCAATCATATTGATCATTTAACCTTAGAATGACTCTTAATCATTGATCAACCATCCGATTGGATCGTGAACTCTAATATATGTGATCTCATAGATTTGAACCTAAGCTGGTAGTATAGAAATAAATTTTTATATCAATCTAAGTAATCATTTAGCAATGGTACTCGATGACCGGATAGGTTGAATATATAGAGCAACATCCTTAGAACCCATGTAGATATAGTTTTCATATAATTCATCCCCTTGACCAAAATGCTAGTAGAACATCTAGAGTTCAACTATCAACTCTAATTAGGCTATCCACATTGTATTTTAAAATACCAAATTCATCTCATGGATTATCTTGACTAAGGTTTTGCTATATTGAAATACAATGATACATTCTTCTCCAACTCTTGGAGTGGTTAATTCCATCTTGATCATACACCAACCTTGCAAGTATTTGACTGTGCCTAGAAGCCTTTCATTATTAAATTAAAAATTTAGTTACTTCAGTACCAAAGTATAGTGAGTTGCTTGCAAGTCATTGAGGTCATCTTAGGTCATAAGGGATACTTATACCTATATCCCATCAAAGACATTCTTGACAGTAGAATGCTCTAAAGTTGGTCACGTTCAATGATGATGTACCCTTATATCTTACTTGTATGCCATACCAGTATCTCCACACTTCTTGGTTAAGAGGACAACTAACCTATATGACATACAGCGACCTATGCTCAATAGCTACTGTTGTTCTTATTAATAGTCTATCATTTGGTCGTGAACAGTTTTAAAGACTAATCGATAAATCCTCTCTTTATCGAATCTAAATAGTCCTAAGGTCTTCATCACAATAATGAAATTCATTAGAAGATGAAAACTCATGATGAAAATATCAAAAAAAATATTAATTAATAAATCAATTATAATTATAATATAGCTCAACCATCAATAGATTGATGATTGGCTTTGGAACACATTTTCCAATACGAACCATGTCTAATAGAGTCTGATTCCTTCTCTTAGAGATATCATTATGCTGTGGTATTTCTAGAGGAGTCCATTGGAAGAGAATTCCATTCTCTCCTAGATATGTGAGAAACTTATCGAAAAGATATTCTCCTCCTTGGTCAAACTCAAGAGTTTTAATACTCTTTCCAATTTATTTTTCTACTCCACTTCAAAATTGTTTGAACATTTCAAATGAATCTGACTTGTGTTTTATCAGATGGACATATTCATATCTAGATAGATCATCTATAAAAGTGATAAAGTAAAAATATCCACCTTTAGCACTTATGCTTATTGGTCCATATACATCAGTATGTACTAGACCTAAGAGCTCATTGGCTCTCTCACATTTTTCAGTAAAAGATGATTTGATCATTTTATTAAGAAGACATGATTCACACGTTGGAAGTAATTCACAATCATTAATTTTGAGGATTTCTTCTTGAGTCAACCTATTTATCCTATTCTTATTTATGTGACCTAGCCTATAGTGCCATAAGTAGATATCTGACACACTATCTAATCTAGGATGCTTGCTAGTTGAATAAACTACATTAACATATTATGATAGCATATACACACCATTGTTCAAATGTCTATAGAAAATAGTAACACCATTCATAATGATATTACAAACTTATTTTTTTATTAAAATTTCATAATCATTTTTGGCCAAAAGACCTATAGAAATGATATTTAAAAAGAAACTAGGACAAAAATAACAATCATTAAGAACAATGGTATGGGACTCAAATATAAGTTTCAGGATTTTTAAAGCTAGAACTAAAGTTGGTCTTCGATCTCCAATGTTCAGGAACCTTTCATCTCGCTCGAATCTCCTACTAACCTATAACCCCTGCAATGAATTATAAATATGGTAAGAGCTACCAGCATTCAACACCCAGTTAGTAATATCATAAATAAGAAATTACAAGGAGTTATCATATAAATATCTTGCCCAGCAATAGTTTGCTTCTTTCTCTGCCTGTTTGGATCCAGAAAGATAATGTACTGAGGACAATTCCTCTTTCAGTACCTCCGCTTCTTACAAAAGAAGCATTTAGCTTGACTCTTATCGGGCTTGATCTTCCTGGTCTGGCCCTGCACAGCTGTCCCAGCTTGAACTTGCACCTTCTTTACTTTTTTTTTTCTTATTCTTCTTTTCTTTCCTAATAGATCGAGAACCAGAAGATGAACCTCCCACTAAGTTCACCAACTCCTTATGGAGTTGGTGATCCTTCTCAAAGTTCTGAAGTAACCACAGGAACCCATGGTAGTCTACTTCAGGCTTTGTTATTTTGAAATAAGTGAGGAATGGGAGATAGGACTTGGGCAGCGAGTTCAGTATGGCATCTTTCCTAAGCTGCTTATGTAAGAGAAAGCCAAGCATGCTCAATCACTCTATCAACTCAATCATGTACAATATATAATCAATGACAGAGGCACCATTCCTCATCCTGACGTTGAAGATGGCACAACTAGTCTTATGCCTTTTAACGTCATCGGGTGTGCCAAAAGAATCCTCTAACACTTGAAGCATATCTTTTAACTGAGCCATCTCAAATCTATGATTGAACTCATCGCTCATGGTAGCCAGTATAATGCAGTGCATCATGATTTGGTTACTGAGCCACTTCTGGTAAGTGTCTCTGATTGTACCATGTGTATTGGCAGCTGGCTCCTCAGGTGTAGGATCCGTTAACACATATAGGATCCGTTCATATTCTAGGACTATCTTCAACTTTCGGTACCAGCTACCGAAGTTGGATCCCACCAACTTATCATTATCCAATAATGATCGAATGATAGAAAAGTGACCATATCTGCATAAAAGAAAATCATAACCTAATTAGTAGTTGATTCATTAAATCTAAAGATTTAGATTTTAATCAAAAAGTTCTTCCACTATTTTATTCGAATTGATAATCTCTACCTCCAATTTGAAAAATAATTCTAATTTTTTAGTGGGTACTAGAATCCACATAGACTGCACACCCTAACTTTAACTGGCCAATCTATGTACATCTTAAGATAGGTTCATAATCAATTATTTCTTCAAATAATTTTTAGTAATTAAATTTTTGCTCCAATCTTTAATCAGTAGGCTTTGGCCTCCACTAAAAAGATCTGGTTAGGTCCAACCATTAACATGACCATACTTGGTCGATCAAATCAATGAATGATTAGGCTCAACTTTGGTTGGCTAACCTAGTCATCATTTTGAAAGATGCAGCTAAGAAATCATATAATGAA
Organism: Cocos nucifera; assembly: GCA_006176705.1. Taxonomy (NCBI): domain Eukaryota; kingdom Viridiplantae; phylum Streptophyta; class Magnoliopsida; order Arecales; family Arecaceae; genus Cocos; species Cocos nucifera. Next base: position 739,709 of record QRFJ01000025.1, read on the forward strand.
TGATAATTTCATTAGTCGATAAACACTAGACTTTTGGGCCTCCAATGATTATCCAACTAATGGATTCATTATCATCCACTTAATGGGAGGCTATGATCTAGCTATCATAATAACTATTTCATTTTAGGGACCTAATAATTTTAGAGGGTTTAATTTGAAAATGAGAGAAGGTCAAATGAACTAGCTTATCATGATCCTCCCACTGACTTCATCAAGTTAACTTAAGAGAGACCATTAATAGGCTGGTCTAGAAGCACCTAAATCAGTCATACTAATTTACCTAGCTGACATGGGTCAGCTGAATAGTCAAGTGATCTAATCAAAATATAATTTTACTAAGAAGTCAGGTAAGTTTGATCAGTGGGAGGGTCTACCAAAGCTTGCCTTAGACATCATAAAAAATGGTCAAGTAAGCAGGCTGCCAATTAATGATCTGGTTTACCTTAAACACCAACTGATTTAATTAGTCTTAATTAGATTAACCTAATAGTTCGTATTAGACTGCATAGCCAAGAATCAAGTCCATCTTGGATCTTGTTAAAGATATGGACTTGACCAACTATAACTATTGTAATCGATCTAGAGAATCCTTGATCTAACCTAAGACAATAATTGATTAGATTTAGTCAATTCTCTTTTAAGTCTATTCTTTAATCTAATCCTAGGTCTAACCTAATTAATGAACCTAATCTCCACTAACCCATTTAACCCAATGTGTTATGATTTGTGTCTTAGGATCTTCAATTTACAATCCTAGATCCTAATCAAATAACTTCTTAATTCTTAATTTAGTTTTGGGCTGAGGGTTGGGGTTTGACTTTTTAAAAATAATTTTCATGTTTATAAAATATTTTTATAATATGATTCTACCAACTAAGTTGCATGTTTGATTCATAATTAATATGCAAGTAAGATAAGCATGAAACTACTTTAGATCTAATCTAAATAGGTTCATGTAATTGAAATAGTTTGAACTCTAATCAATCATAAATTATCTTAGATCAAATCTAATATATTTATGATAATTAAAATTAGATTAAAATATTTTTAATCAAATCATAAAATTTTTTAAATCTAATTTAAAATTTTATGATTATATTTTAAATCAGCACGTACTAGGACAATCTCTCCACTGTAAGGGATAAACCTTACAACAGGACAACCTTATAATCAGTCCATGTAATCTAAAATTTTTATTTTTATATCTAAAATCTTTTTAAATTTAATAAATCATAAATAAGACTAGATCATATCTAATAAATTTATGATAAAAAATAGATTTATACGAACTAGGACAACCTCTTCATTATAAGGGGTAAACCTTATAGCAGGACAATCTTATAATCAGTTCGTATGATCAAATTTTTTAGTTTTAAATTTAATAATTAGATTATAAATTAAATTTAATTTAAAAAATAATCTAAATATACATATATAATCATGTAATAATAAATTTAGGCTCTTATACCAATTGAAGAAACCAGATCTAGGATTTTAGGACTAGATCTTGAAACTTTTTCAAGATTAGGTAGCAAAAGACTAAAATAAATCAAAATTTATTCATAAAAGATAGAGAATTTCTAGATCTAAGATCTAATTACATAATTATAGCATGAGATAAAATTAAAAATTAAAAATATAAAGAAGCAGAACATATTGATCATATCATCATGCATCTACACTACATCTAATGTAGGTATGTAATAATAGATCAGATCTATATTACCTATACAAGTTAGATGTTCTAACTTATTGATCTGGACTTGAGGATAATGCTCTGAGCTGCACACATATCTAGCCTCTAAGAGATGTCCACACGAGCCCACAAACTCCGATTAGAAGTCCTACGCAGGAAATCAGCATAGTATGCTAGTACTATGTTGATCTTTCTTCGACAGTCGATCTGGTGCTTTCTTCTTCTGGATTTAGACTCCTCCAAAGAATAGAAGGAAGAGGAGAGATTTTAGATTTGAGACATTCTCAAATAATCTCAAAAAGAGGAGGAGAAGAAAAGAATAAAGCAACCTTAGAAGAAGACCCTCTTCTTCTTCTCTGTTCTCTCACCTAGACACCTAGATTAGTATTTATGAAAACTCTATGCCCAAGAGGTCTCTCACCCTAGTATTCACATGCCTAAAATCCCTCTCCAAGATTTGGAATGTATCCAATAATCAGCCCAAAATTCATCCCATATAATGAGTTATAGAGGAGTCCTTGTTGAGTCAAATTCTTAGACTAGGAAAGAACAAATATGGCAAGTTGTTGGGGTGCCCAACACTTGGGCGCCCCCTCCTTTGTTTTAGGCATGGACCACCTGCATTTGTCACACAAAACTCCTTCTTTTCCACTGAATAAAATAGAAAGAAAATAGGATGAGGGCGGCATGCATGGAAAGAGTTTTAGTTTCCTAAAACTCTATTCTAAGATAATTCAAATCAAATTCAAACTTCCTGCTTTTGATCTGGTCTACAACTAATTGCCATTTGAGAAAGAGAGGAGAGGAGTGGGAATGCATGAAGATTAGGCAAAGGAGATTTGTCATAAAAAATAAAGGGAGAGTGGGCATGGGGAGGCATGGGATATAGATGACGCAAGATGGATCCTAGTCCATATTTGACTTGATCAAATATGATTTCTCAAATCAAATTAAATCAAAATTAACTCAATCCAATTAAGTTAGATCCTAATCTAATTAAGAAGTTAATTAAATTAGATTTAATTTTAATTTAATTTTTTAATCAAATTAGAAAATTGGGTTGACCCAAGTCCTCGTTGAACTAGGACTAGTTCTTTCTTGCACTTGGCTTATCCAATAAATCAATTAGACTTGATCCAATCAAGCTCAAACCAAATCTAATTAAATTATATTTAATTAGAGTTAATATCAATCCTTTGGCTTAGTCAAATTAAGCTAATTAGTAATTAAATTGCTAATCGATCCTCCTACAATATTTGCACTAGGTTAAACATCAATCATATTGATCATTTAACCTTAGAACAATTCTCAATCATTGATCAACCATCCGATCGAATCATGAACCCTAATATATGTGCCCCTATAGGTCCGAACTTAAGTCGGTAGTACATGAATAGATTTTTATACCAATCGAAGTGACCATCTAGCAATGGTACTCGATGGCAGGATAGATTGAATGTGTAGAACAATATCCTTAGAATCCATGTGGATATAGTTTTCATATAATCCATCTTCGTGATCAAAATGCTCGTAGGACACCTCAGAGTTAAACTATCAACTTTGATCAGACTGTCCATATTGTATTTCAAAATATCAAATCCATATGATGGATTATCTTGGCTAAGATTTTGCTATATTGAAATACAATGATACATTCTTCTCCAACTCTTGGAGTGGTCAATTTTATTTTGATCACACACCAACTTTGCAAGTACTTGACTATGCCTAAAAGCCTTTTGTTACTGAATTAGAAATTCAGTTAGTCTGGTACCAAAGCATAGTGGGTTGCTTGCAAGCCACTGAAATAATCTCAGATCTAAGGGATACTTATACCTATATCCCATTAGAGATATTCTCGATATTAGAATGCCCTGAAGTTGGTCATGTTCAGAGATGATGTATCGTTACATTTTACTTATATGCCATACTAGTATCTCCACACTCCTTGGTTAAGAGGACAACCAATCTATATGGCATATAGCGACCTATGCTCGATAGACATTATCGTCCTTATCAATAGCCTATCATTTGATCATGAATAGTTTTAAAGACTAATCGATAAATTCTCTCTTTATTAAACTAAAATAGTTCTAAGAACTTCATCACAACAATGAAGTTCATTAGAAGATGAAAAACTTATGATGCAAAATGCTAAAAATATATTTTATTAATTAATAAATCAATTATAATTATAATAGAGTTCAACCATCAATAGACTGATGATTGATTTTGGAACATATTTCTTCACAAATATAATACCCCAAACAAGTGCACAGATCTTAAAGCATGAATAAAAAAAGGAGAGAAATTAGAAGACTTCTTGTGAGAGTGTTTGTGTCCTCCTGACTGACTCCCAATCGAAGTTGAAATCTAACCCTAGAAGGAGTGAAACTCCTCTCCATCGAATTTATTTAAAGGGAAGAAGCCTTTCCTCTTTCTTTAACCAAAAATCGAAGCCCAATAGATAGGGATCATCGGATTTTCTTCGTAGAAGCCTTCATTATGCTCACCAAAAATTAGGTTGAAGAGGCTGCCAGAGATCAAGACAAGTCCAGCCCTCCTCCTCTATTTCTCTTCCTTCCTATTGTGCTAGACACCACCACTAGCCATCAGCTTCGTCGAAATTTTTTTTTTTGAAATCCCATATCTGTCTTTTTTGAGTGTTTGAGTTGCGACTTTATTGGTAATGGAGTATAGTGTGTAGCGGTGTATAGTAGTGGAATTCTCGAAGGATTGATCGTGCTAGTTTAATGTAGCAGTCGGTGACATATTGGCTCGGATATATGTCTTATGAGCGACTGGAGTTTAGATCGCTAGGTTATCTTGTCTTCGGAATTTTTGGATGAGTTGGATTATTTGAGTTCTTGTGGTCTGAACTGGCGTGGCTGCATGTTCGTATAAGTAATGATATATTGAACCTGGGCTTCCTACGTTTTGTCATGCCTATCTGGTTGCGTTGCTAGCTACGAATGCGGGATGTCGCAGTTTAAGGAGAGTCATAATTAAGTCGGGAGTGCATGTGATCGTGAGGAAGGATTAGTAAGGTTCCCTTGTCTCTAGGGTGGGTGCCAAAAAGACATATAGAAGTGACCATCTACAATGGTACCCGATGGTTGGATAGGTCGAATGTGTATAATAACATACTAAGAACCCATATGGATATAGTTTTCATATAATTCATCCCCTTGACCAAAATGCTTATAGGATATCTCAGAGTTAAACTGTCAACTCTGATCAGGTTGTCCACATTGTATTTCAAAATATCAAATCCATCTCATGGATTACTCTGGCCAAGATTTTGCTATATTAAAATACAGTGATATATTTTCTCCAACTCTCGAAGTGGTTAATTCTATCTTGATCACACACCAACTTCATAAGTATTTGACTGTGCCCAAAAATCTTTCATTATTGAATTAGAAATTTAGTTAGTCCAGTACTAAAGCATAGTGAGTTGCTTGGAAGCCACTGAGATGATCTCAGATCTAAGGAATACATATACCTATATCCCATTAGAGACATTCTCGACAGCAGAATGCTCTGGAGTTGATCATGTTCAGTGATGATGTACCCTTACATCTCATCTGTATACCATACCAGTGTCTCCACACTCCTTAGTTAAGAGGATTACCAATCTATATGACATATAGCAATCTATGCTCAATAGATGCTATCATCCTAATTAACAGCCTATCATTTGGTCGTGAATAGTTTTAAGAACTAGTCGATAAATCTTTTCTTTATCAAACCTAAATAGTCCTAAGAACTTTATCACAATAATGGAGTTCATTAGAAGATGAAAAACTTATGATGAAAAATATCAAAAATATATTTTATTAATTAATGAATCAATTATAGTTATAATATAGCTCAACTATCAACAAGCTGATGATTGATTTTGGAACATATTTTTTAACAACTCCCACTTGTCCTAAAGCCACTCAGCATAGTATCTATTATCCATCTTCGACTTGTGGTTGTCGAACTTCTTTATCATCAGGACTTTAGTGACGGGATCGGTCAGGTTCTCCTTTTCATCGATCTTCTGAAGGTCGACATCATCTCGATCTATGATCTTTTGGACTAGGTCGAAGCGACGTAGAATATGCTTCGTCCGTTGGTGCGCCTTTGGTTCCTTCGCCTGAGCTATGGCACCAGTGCTGTTGCAGTAGAGCAAGACCGAACCATCTAAGGAGGGTGCTACTCTGAGCTTGGTGATAAACTTTCTCAGCTACATAGTTTTCTTTGCGGCATCTGATGCTGCAATGTACTCTGCTTCACAAACAAAGTCCACTACAATATGTTGCTTGAAATAGCTCCACCATTCAGAGTAAAGATATATCCCGACATGCTTTTACTGTCATCATGATTAGATTGAAAGTTGGAGTCTGTAAACTCCATGAATTTTAGATCTGACTCACCATAAATCAATCATTAGTCCTTAGTATTTCGTAAATACTTAAGGATGGCTTTAACCACTTTTTAGTAGTTTTTTTTAAGATCAGATTGGTATCTACTTACTACTCCTAATAAGTATGTCATATCTGATCTCGTACATATCAAGGAGTACATAATAGATCCCACTATCAAAGCATATAAGACTCTACTCATATGCTCTCACTCTTTAGAAGTTGTTAGACAATCCTTCTTAAAGAAAAAAATTTCATGGTCTATCGGAAGATAGCCCTTTTTGAAATTCTCCATGCTGAACCTCTTTAGCACAGTATCTATGTATGTGGACTGGGATAACTTAAGCATCCTTTTAAATCTATCCCTATAGATCTTCATCTCTAAGATGTAGGATGCTTCGCCCAAGTCCTTCATGGAGAACTGAGATGACAACTAAATTTTTATTTCCTGCAGTGTGGAGATGTCATTCCTGATTAAGAGAATGTCATCCACGTACAAGACAAGAAATACTACTACTAGACTATTTGTCCATTTGTAAATGCAGAGCTCTTCTCCATTCTTAACAAAGCCATAGATTTTGATCATCTTATCAAAACACATGTTCCAACTCGGAGATGCCTGCTTCAATCCATAAATGAATCTCTAAAATTTGTTCACCTTAGACTCATCTGTGGATGTGAACCCCTCAGGTTGTATCATATACATCTCTTCATTCAGTCCTCTATTTAGGAAAGCTATTTTCACATCCATCTTCTAGATTTCATAATCTAGATGGGTAGCTATCGCAAGCATTATCCGAATGATTTTGAGCATTACCACAGGAGAGAACATCTCATCATAGTCAATACCATAACATTGATGATACTCCTTGGGATAGGCTTTATAGGTCTCCATCTTTCCATCTGTGCTTCTTTTTCTTTTGAAGACCCACTTATATCCAATGAATTTAATTCCTTCAGGTGGGTTAACCAATGTCCACACATCGTTGACTTTCATGGACTCCATTTCAGATTTCATGGCCTCAAGCCATTTCTCGAAATTAGATCTCTACATAGCATCCATATAGGTGATCGGATCCTCATTATTCTCATCGAGTTTGATGGGATCACCATCCCAAATCAAGAAATCGTAGTATCTATTCGAATGATATGGTACTTTATCGGATTGCCTTAATGGTGCAGATATACTGGGCTCTAAATCTGATCTAATCAAATTAGACTCAGGTTCAACTATAGGTGTTGGTCTTTCTACCTATTGAACTTCATCAAGTTCAACCTTAGAGATAATAGTTTCTTCACCAAAAAACTTCTTTTCCAAAAAGGTTACCTTAAGGCTGACGAACATCTTTTGTTCATCAGCATGGTAGAAATAGTATCCTTTGGTCTCTTTGGGGTATCCTATGAATGTGCACTTATTAGACCTAGGTCCAAGTTTATCTATAACTAATCATTTGATATAAGCTAGGCACCTCCACACCCTAAGATGTGAAAGTGCTGGCTTATGCCCTATCCATATCTCAAATGGAGTCTTAATTACAGACTTACTTGGAATACTATTTAACAGATAGCAAGCCAACTCGAGTGCATATCCCTAGAAGGATATCGGCAAGCTGGCAAAATCCATCATGGATTGAACCATGTCTAATAGAGTTCGATTCCTCCTTTCAGACACACCATTATGCTGTGGTGCTCCTGGAGGAGTCCATTAGGAGAGAATCATTCTCTTCTAGATATGTGAGAAACTCATCGAAAAAGTATTTTCCTCCTCAATCAGATCGAAGAGTTTTAATACTCTTCCTAGTTTATTTTTCTACTTCACTTTAGAATTATTTGAATATTTCAAATGAATCTGACTTGTGTTTCATTGGATAGATATATCCATATCTGGATAAATTATCTATGAAAGTGATGAAGTAGAAATAACCATATATGACACTTATGCTCATTGATCCATATATATCAGTATGTATTAGACCTAAGAGCTCAGTGGCTTTCTCACCTTTTCTAGTAAAAGATGATTTGGTTATTTTACCATGAAGACAGGATTCATAGGTTGAAAGTGATTTACAATCACTGACTTCAAGGATTCTCTCTTGAGTCAACCTATTTATCCTGTTCTTATTTATGTGACCTAGACTACAGTGCCATAAGTAGATATCTGACACACTATCTAATCTAGGGTACTTGCTAGTTGAATAGACTATGTTAATAGGTTGTGATAGCATATACACATCATTGTTCAAATATTCATAGAAAACAATAATACCATTCATAATGATATTACAAACTTATTTTCTTTATTGAAATTTCATAATCATTTTTGGCTAAAAGGCCTATAGAAATGATATTTTAAAAAAAATTGGGATAGAAAATAACAATCATTAAGAACAATGGTATGGGATTCAAATACAAGTTTCAAGATTTCTAAAGCTAGAACTGGAACTGGTCTTCCATCTCTAACGTTTAGGAATCTTTTATCTTGCTCAAATCTTCTACTGATCTGCAACCTCTATAACGAATTGCAAATATGGTAAGAACTATCGGTATCCAATACTTAGTCAGTAATATCACAAATAGAAAAATTGCAAGAAGTTATCATATAAATACCTTGTCCAGCAATAACTTGCTTCTTTCTCTGCCTGTTCTGATCTAGGAAGGCAATGTACTGAGGACAGTTCCTCTTCTAATACTTCCGCTTCTTTCAAAAGAAGCATTCAGCTTGACTTTTATTGGACTTGATCTTTCTAGTCTAGTCCTACATAGATGTTCCAGCTTAAACTTGCACCTTCTTTGCTTTCTTCTTCTTGTTCTTCTTTTTTTTTCTAAAGGATCAAGAACCAGAAGATAAACCTCCCACTAAGTTCACCGACTCCTTGTAGAGTTGGTGATTCTTCTCAAAATTCTGAAGCAACCCCAGCAACCCACGGTAGTCTACTTTAGGCTTTGTCATTCTAAAATGAGTGAAGAATAGGAGATAGAACTTGGGCAGCGAGTTCAGTATTGCATCTTTTCCAAGCTATGTATGCAAGAAAAAGCCAAGCTTGCTCAATCGCTCTATAAACTCGATCATGTATAATACATGATCAGTGATAGAGGCTCCATTTTGCATCCTGACATTGAAGATGGCACAACTAGTCTTGTGCCTTTCAAAATTATCGGGTGTGCCAAAAGAATCCTCTAATACTTGAAGCATATCCTTTGGCTGAGCCATCTCGAATCTGTGACTGAACTCATCACTCATGGCAGTCAGCATAATGCAATGCATCATGGTTCGATCACTGAGCCACTTCTAGTAAGTATCGCTGATTATTTTGCATGCATTGACAGCTGGCTCTTAAGGTGCAGGATCCGTCAATACATATAGGATCCATTCATGCTCCAGGACTATCTTTAACTTTTGGTACCGGCTATTAAAATTGGATCCCACCAACTTATTATTGTCCAACAATGATCGAAGTGATAGAAAAGTGGCCATATCTGCATAAAAAAAAATTATAACCTAATTAATAATTGATTCATTAAATCTAAAGATTTAAACTTTAATCAAAAGATTCTTTCACTATTTTATTCAAAATAATAGCCTCTACCTCCAATTCAAGGAATTATCCTAATTTCTTAGTGGATATTAGAATTCATATAGACTACACACGAGCCCAACTTTGATTGGCCAACCCATGTACATCTAAAGGTAGGTTCATAATCAATTATTTTTTTAAATAATTTTTAGTTTGCCATAGTCTCTAATTAGTAGACTTTGGCCTTTACTGAAAAGATCTAATTAGGTCCAACCATTAACATGACTATACTTAGTCAATCAAATCAATGAATGATTAGGCCCAACTTTGATTGGCTAATCTAACCATCATTTAGAAAGATGCAGCCAAGAAATAATATAATGAATGATAATTCTATTAGCCGATAAGTACCAAGCCTTTAGGCCTCCAATGATTATCCAACTAATGGACCCATTATCATCCACTTAATGGGAGGCTTTGATCTAGTCATTATAATAACTATTTTATTTTAGAGATCTAATAATTTTAGAAGATTTAATTTTTGAAAAAGAGAAAAGATAAGATGAACCAGCTTGTCATGATCCTTTCACTAGCTTCACCAAGTTAGCTTAAGGGAGACCATTAATAGGCTGGTCTATGAGCACTTAAATCAGTCATACTGATTTACCTAGCTGATATGGGTCAACTCAAATAGTCAAGTGATCCGATCAAAATATAATTTTACCAAGAGACTAGGTAAGTTCGATCAATGGGAGGGTCTACCAAAGCTTGCTTTAGATATCATAAAAAATGGCCAAGTAAGCAGGCTGCCAATTAAAGACCACCGGTTTGGTTTATCTTAGACATCAACTAATTTAATTAATCTTAATTAGATTAACCTAACAGTTCATGCTAGACTACATAGCCAAGAATTAAGTCTATCTTGGGTCTCGTTAAAGACTTGGACCTGACCAACTACAGCTATTGTAATTGATCTAAAGAATCATTGACCTAATCTAAAATAATAATTGATTAGATTTAGTCAATTCTCTAATTAAGTATATTCTTTAATCTAATCCTATGTCTAATCTAATTAATGGATCTAATTTTCACTAACCCATTTAACCCAATGTATTATAATTTGTGTCTTAGAATCTTCAATTCATAATCCTAGATTCTAATCAAACAACTTCTTAATTCTTAATTAAATTTTAGGCTGAGGGTTGGAATTTCGCTTTTTAAAAATAATTTTTATATTTATAAAATATTTTTATAATATAGTTCTACCAATCAAGTTGCATGTTTGATTCATAAATAATATGCAAGTAAGATAAGCATGAAACTACTTTAGATCTAATCTAACAGGTTCATGTAATTAAAATAGTTTCAATTTTTAATCAATCATAAATTATATTAGGTCAAATCTAACATATTTATGATGATTAAAATTAGATTAAAATATTTTTAATTAAATCATAAAATTTTTTAAATCTAATCTAAAATTTTATGATCAATATTTTAGATCAGTACGTACTAGGATAATTTTTTCACTATAAGGGATAAATTTTACAGTAGGACAATCTTATAATCAGTCCATGCAATCTAAAACTTTTATTTTCAGATCTAAAGATCTTTTAAATCTAAAAAATCATAAATAAGATCAGATCATATCTAACAAATCTATGATAAGAACTAGATCTACACGAACTAGGACAACCTCTCCACTGCAAGGGATAAATCTTACAGTAAATCTTATATAGGACAATCTTATAATCAATTTGTGACATTAGATTTTTTAATTTTAATTTTAATAATTAAATTATAAATTAAATCTAATCTAAAAAATAATCTAAACATGCATATATAATCATGTAATAATCAACCTATGCTCTGATACCAATTGAAGGAATCAAATCTAGGATTTTAGTGCTAGATCTTGAAACTTTTCAAGATTAAGTAACGAAAGACTAAAATAAATCAAAATTTATTCATAAAAGGTAGAGAACCCCTAGATCTAAGATTCTACTACATGATTATAACATGAAAATAAATCAAAAATTTAAAACATAAGTAGAAAAAAATATGTTGATCATATCAACATGCATATATACTATATCTAATGCAGGTATGTAATAACATATCAGATCTATATTACCTATGGACGTTAGATATTCTAACTTGCTGATTCGGATTTGAGGATGATACTTTGAGCCGTACATATGTCCAGCCTCTAAGAAATGTCCACATGAGCCCATAAATCCTGATCAAAAGTTTTATGCGAGAAATCGGTATAATATGCTAGCACTATGCTGATCCTTCTTCGATAGTCGATTTGATGCTTTTTTCTTCTAGATTTAGACTCCTCCAAAGAATAAAAGGAAGCAAAAAGATTTTAGATCTGAGACACTTTTAAATAATCTCAAAAAGAAGAAGGAGAAGAGAAGAACAAAGCAATCCTAGAAGAAGACCCTCTTCTTCTTCTCTATTCTCTCACCTATATACCTAGATTAGTGTCTATGAAAAACCAATGTCCTAGAGGTCTCTCACCCTTGTTGGGTCAAATTGATCCTATATAATGAGATATAGAAGAGTCCTTGTTGGATCAAATTCTTAGATTAGGAAAGAACCAATATGGCAAGTTGTTGGGGTGCCCAACACTTAGGCATCCCCTTCTTTGTTTTAGGCGTGGACCACCTACATTTATCACACAAAACTCTTTCTTTTCCATCAAATAAAATAGAGAGAAAATAGGGGGAGGAGGGTGGCATGCATGGGAAGAGTTTTAGTTTTCTAAAACTCTATTCAAAGATAATTCAAATCAAATTCAAACTTCCTGCTTTTGACCTAGTCCATAAATAATTGCCATGTAAGAAAGAGAGGAGAGGAGTGGGTGTGCATGAAGACCAGGGAGAGGAGATTTGTTGCCAAAAATAAAGAGAGAAAAGGGCATGGGGGCATGGGATATAAGTAGCGCAAGCAAGATGGATCCTAGTCTTACTAGGATTTCATGATTGACTTGGTCAAACATGGTTTCTCAAATCAAATCAAATTAGAATTAATTCAATCTAATTAAATTAGATCCTAATCTAATTAAAAACTTAATTAAATTATATTTAATTAAATTTAATTTTAATTTAATTTTTTAATTAGATTTAAAAATTGGATTGATCCAAGTCCTAGTTGAACTAGGACTAGTTCTTTCATGCACTTGGCTTATCCAATAAACCAATTAGACTTGATCTAATCAAGTCCAAATTAAATCTAATTAAATTATATTTAATTAGACTTAATCTCAGTCCTCTGATTTAATTAAATTAAGCTAATTAGCAATCAAATTGCTAATCGATCCTCTTGCAATAATTGCACTAAGTTAAACATCAATTGTATTGATCATTTAACTTTAGAATGATTCTCAATTGTTGATCAACCATCTAATCAGATCATGAACTCTAATGTATATGACCCTATAGCTCCAAATCTAAGTCAATAGCATAAAAATAAATTTTTGTATCAATCGAAGTAACCATCTAGCAATGATATCCGACGGTCAGATAGGTCGAATGTGTAGAACAACATCCTTCAAATCCATATGGATATAGTTTCGATATAATTCATCCCCTTGATCAGAATGCTCATAAGATACCTCAGAGTTAAACTATCAACTCTAATCAGACTATTTACATTGTATTTCAAAATACCAAATCCATCTCATGGATTATCTTGGTCAGAGTTTTGCTATATTGAAATACAGTGATATATTTTCTCCAACTCTTGGAATGATCAATTCCATCTTAATCATATACTGACTTCACAAGTACTTGACTGTACCCAAAAATCTTTCATTACTGAATTAAAAATTCAATTAGTCTGGTACCAAAGCATAGTGAGTTGCTTGCAAGCCACTGAGATTATCTCAGGTCTAAGGGATACTTATACCTATATCCCATCAATGACATTCTCGATAGTAGAATGCTTTAGAGTTGATCACGTTCAGTGATGATGTATCCCTATATCTTATTTATATGCTATTCTAGTGGCTCCACACTTCTTGGTTAAGAGGACAACTAATCTATATGGTATACAGCAACCTATGCTCGATAGATACTGTTGTCCTAATTAACAATCTATCATTTGATCGTGAACAGTTTTAAGGACTAATTGATAAATCTTCTCTTTATCAAACCTAAATAGTCCTAAGGACTTTATTGCAATAATGGAGTTCTTTAGAAGATGAAAAACTTATGATGAAAAATATCAAAAATATATTTTATTAATTAATAAATTAATTATAATTATAATATAGCTTAATTGTCAATAGGCTAACAATTGGCTTTGGGACATATTTTCCAACACATAGGGTATAAGTGTGATCATAGTTGAAGACTGATGAGTTAAGTAAAATTCATTTTGAATCAAATTTTTAAATATGATTAGTTTCAAAATTAGATATGATTATGCATATAAATATTTTGAACAATTTTAACATTACTAAATTCATGTTTTGAATATGAATCTGATTATTTTTATATACTGATAAATGATAAATTATGTTTTGATATTTGCAACTTATATTATCATATAAATTATCTAGTCAAGGTATTCATTGCTTACTGGGTTGTTCAACTCATGATGGTTTCTATTTATTTTTATAGATTCAAAGATTTAGCTTAATCTAGGGATTCGATATGGGAGAGCGAATAAGAGGTAGAGTTTAATATTTTTTTTTAGACTAGGATTTATTAAACTTGATACAAACTATAGAATTTTATTTATAAGATATTTATTTTACTTATTTAAATTAAAATTCATCATTAATTATTTGAATTTTATTCCGCTATTGCTTTATGATATCATGATAGGATGCCTTGCATGCTTGTAAAGAAAGCTCTATATAAGTATACGGGGTTGCCATGATCGTCGGCTCACGATTTCGAGTCGGGGGCATGACATAGCCTATCATGGGTAGATACATGGTATCAAGAATAGCCCCTCCAATAGCTGATACATGGTATTTAAGTTTGCCACTGTGGGCTGAAACATGGATATGCTTGGTGTGCCACCATTGGTAGAAGCGTGATTATTCTTAGTGTGCCACCGTAGGCAATACCGTGGTTATTCTGATTTACCACTGCAAGTTGAAGCACAGTTATTTTGGTCTACCACTATGGGTTAAAGTGTGGTTATTATGTATTGCCACCATGTGCTAAAGCATGGTTTATAGTTTGCCAGTCATTGGTTGAAGCATGTTCATTATTAGTCCAAAATCCTTAAGATAATTGCTAATCGATTAGGATCAAGTTAATGAGATATGGATGATAAGACATGGAACCATAATTAAGTAAAAGAGGCTTCACTTAATTATATATATGCAATATATTACTTTTGAAAATATGGATATTTAATGGTGTATGATGCATATTTTTATATATATTGGTATTAAGTTATTTTAAATATTTGACATGAGATTTTGTAGCTTATGTTTTCTTTTGATACTATCCATATGTTATTTTTGAATTATTATTATACTGGTGTGAGTATGTGAGAATTCTTACTAGGCTGTAAAGATCACTCCATTTTTTTCTTCTTTTTCTTTTTGAGAGTTGCAGGATGTTCGTGGTTAACTATGATTTGGGTTCATAGGTGAATGGATGAATTAATAGAGTGTCAATGATACCTAATCGGATGATTGAAGGATAACCAAATTTGTAATTTTATATGTTTTGTCAATTGTTATGAAATCAGATTATTATTGCTTCTAGATATCGAGGTTGTAATGAATTTTAAGGCATTCTTTAGGATCTTACTCTAAGGAGTGTACAACCATCAGACCTAGGTGTTGGGTTTGGGGCGTGATAGTTTTTTTTCTTTTTCTTATGAGATTTAGGCTAGGTTGCTCCAAAATAAATTCTGGATGGTTATAGATATAAGCCTACTTCAGCCTAGAATCGATTGTATTTTGTGAAGTTGAAGATGAATCTTTTACAAAAAAATTCTTAAGAAACTTTTGCTTCTTTTGCATTTTAAAATCAATACCAGCTTTGTCAAAAATAGCTTTTTAATTATTGAGTATTATAATAATTTTTTAGAATTTAATGTGAACTTATCAACTATAGGCTTATATTTTTCTAGCTCCTTCTTTAAGTTCTAGTTTTCTATAGAAATAAACCTTTTTTCTTTCAATATTTCTTCCTTTTCTTTGATAAGATTTTGATTAATTAATTTTAGATTTTTATTTTTTAAGATTAGTTTTTTAAGATCATCATATAATTTATAAAATGCTTTTTATAATTTATCAAATAAATATTTAGATTGAGTGTTAGGTGTTACCTCATCTTCTTGAGCCATAAGATAAAGATTTACCACTTCATGTTCTTCTTCATCTAAATTTGAATTTTCACTATCGCTCTAAGTTGCCATCATCATCTTTTTCCTTATTTTTTTGGAGGACTTCTTCAATGAAGGACAATCTACCTTAAAATAATCTAATTTCTTACACTCAAAGCATGTAGGTATTGGAAAATGTATTTCAAAGCTAATCATCAACCTATTGATGGTTGAGCTATATTATAATTATAATTAATTTATTAATTAATAAAATATATTTTTAATATTTTCCATCATAAGTTTTTCATCTTCTAATGAATTTCATTATTGTAATGAAATCCTTAGGACTATTTAGTTTTGATAAAGAGAAGATTTATCGATTAGTCCTTATAACTATTCACAACCAAATGATAGGCTATTAATAAGAATAACAACATCTATCAAGTATAGATCGCTGTATATCATATATGTTGATTGTCCTCTTAATAAAGAAGTGTGAAGATATTGGTATAGCATACAGATGAAATGTAGAGATACATCATCATTGAATTTGACCAACTCCAGAGTATTCTACTGTCGAGAATGCCTCTGATGGCATATAGGTATAAGTATCCCTTAGACCTAAGATCACCTCAGTAGCTTGCAAGCAACTCACTTTGCTTTGGTACTGGACCAATTGAATTTTTAATTTAGTAATGAATAGCTTCTGGACATATTCAAGTACTTACGAAGTCGGTGTGTGATCAAGATGGAATTGACCACTCTAAAAGTTGGAGAAAATGTATCACTGTATTTCAGTATAGCAAAATCTTGACCAGGATAATCAATGAGATGGATTTGGTATTTTAAAATACAATGTGGACAGTTCGATCAGAGTTGATAGTTTAACTTTGAGGTATCCTACAAGCATTTTGGTCAAGGGGATGAATTATATGGAAACTATATCCACATAGTTCTAAGGATGTTATTCTACACATTCGATCTATCCAGCCATTAGGTATCATTGCTAGATAGTCACTTCGATTGGTATAAAAATTTATTTCTATGCTATTGACTTAGGTTTAGAGCTATGGGGTCATGCATGTTAGAGTTCATGATCCGATTAGATGGTTGATCAATGTTTAAAAATCATTCTAAGATTAAACGATCAATACGATTGATGTTTAACCTAGGGCAAATATTATAGGAGGATCAATTAGCAATTTGATTGTTAATTGGCTTAATTTGATTAAGCCAAAAAATTAAGATTAAGTCTAATTAAATATGATTTAATTAGATTTGGTTTGGGCTTGATTGCATCATGTTTAATTTATTTATTTGATAAGCCAAGTGCAAGGAAGAACTAGTCCTAGTTCAACTAGGACTTGGGTCAACCCAATTTTTTAATTTGATTAAAAAAATAAATTTAAATTAAATCTAATTTAATCTAATTTAAGTAAGTTCTTAATTAGATCAGGGCTTAATTTAATTGGGTTGAATTAATTCTGATTTGATTTGGTTTGAGAAACCATATTTGACCAAGTCAAATATAGAATCCTACTAAGACTAGGATCCATCTTGCTTGCGCCATCTATATCCCATGCCCCCATACCCTTTTCTCTCTTTATTTTTGGCAACAAATCTCCTCTCCCTGATCTTTGCGCATGCCCACTCCTCTCCTCTCTTTCTCATATGGCAATTAGTTATGGGCCAGGTCAAAAGCAAGAAGTTTGAATTTGATTTGAATTATCTTTGAAAAGAGTTTTAGAAAACTAAAACTCTTCCCATGCATGCCACCCTCCTCTCCCTATTTTCTCTCTATTTTATTTGGTAGAAAAGAAGGACTTTTGTGCAAAAAATGTAGGTTGTCCATGCCTAAAACTAAGGAGGGGGCATCCAATACTTGGGCACCCCAACAACTTGCCATATTGGTTCTTTCCTAGTCTAAGAATTTGACCCAACAAGGACTCCTCTATATTTTATTATATAGAATAAATTTTAGACTGATTTTTGGATATATTCTAGAACTTGGAGATAACTTTTAGGCGTGTGAGTACCAGGGTGAGAGACCTCTTGGGCACTAGGTTTTTATAAACACTAATCTAAGTATCTAGGTGAGAGAACAAAGAAGAAGAAGAGGGTCTTCTTCTAGGATTGCTTTGTTCTTCTCTTCTCCTCCTCTTTTGAGATTTTTTTTGAGAGTATCTCCGATCTAAAATCTCAACTCTTTCTTTTAGTCTTTGGAGAAGTCCAAATCCTGAAGAAGAAAGCATCGGATCGACTATTGAAGAAGGATCAGCATAGTACTAGCATCTATGCTGATTTTCTGCATGGACTTTTGATCGAGGTTTGTGGGCTCATATGGACATCTATTAGAGGCCAGAGATATGTGCAGCTTGGAGCATCATCTTTAAGCTTGGATCAGTAAGTTAGAACATCTAACTTGCATAGGTAATATAGATCTGATTTGTTATTACATACCTGCATTAGATGTAGTGTAGATGCATGTTGATATGATCAACATGTTCTTCTTATTTTTTTTAATTTTTGATTTAATCTCAAGCTATAATTATATAATAGAATCTTAGATCTAGGAGTTCTCTACTTTTTATGAATAAATTTTGATTTATTTTAGTCTTTCGCTACCTAA
Source organism: Cocos nucifera (assembly GCA_006176705.1). Lineage (NCBI taxonomy): Eukaryota > Viridiplantae > Streptophyta > Magnoliopsida > Arecales > Arecaceae > Cocos > Cocos nucifera. The sequence continues at coordinate 758,261 of QRFJ01000025.1, forward strand.
TCTTGAAAATATTTCAAGATCTAGTCCTAAAACCCTAGATCTAGTTCCTTCAATTGATATTAGAAATTGGTTGATTATTACATGATTATTTATGCATATTTATATTATTTTTTAGATTAAATCTAATTTATAATCTAATTATTAAATTTAAAATTAAAAATTATGATCATACAAACTGATTATAAGATTGTCCTCCTATAAGGTTTATCTCTTACAATGGAGAGGTTATTCTAGTTCATATAGATCTATTTCTTATCATAAATTTATTAGATATGATCTTATTTTATTGATAATTTATTAGATTTAAAATAATTTTAGATCTAAAAATAAAAATTTTAGATTGCACTGACTGATTATAAGATTGTCCTATTATAAGATTTATCCCTTATAATGGAGAGGTTGTCCTAGTACGTACTGATCTAAAATATTGATCATAAAATTTTAGATTAGATCTATAAAATTTTATGATATGATTAAAAATATTTTAATCTAATTTTAATCATCATAAATATGTTAGATTTGATCTAAGATAATTAATTTATGATTGATTGGAGTTGAAACTATTTTAATTACATGAACCTATTTAGATTAGATCTAAAGTAGTTTCATGCTTATCTTACTTGCATATTGATTATGAATCAAACATGTAACTTGGTTAGTAAAGCCATGTTCTAAAAATATTTTATAAACATGCAAATTATTTTTGAAAAGCTGAATCCCAACCCTCAGTCCAAAACTTAATTAAGAATTAAGAAGTTGTTTGATTAGGATCTAGGATTATGAATTGAAGATTCTAAACATAAATCATAACACATTGGGTTAAATAGATTAGTGGGGATTAGGTTCATTAATTAGATTAGACCTAGGGTTAGATTAAAGAATTAACTTAATTAAAGAATTGACTAAATCTAATTAATTATTATGTTAGATTAGGTCAAGGATTCTCTAGATCAATTACAATAGTTGTAGTTGGTCAAGTCCAAGTCCTTAACAAGACCCAAGATGAACTTGATTCTTAGCTACACGATCTAGCATGAACTGTTAGGTTGATCTAATCAAGACTAATTAAATCAATTGGTGTCTAAGGTTAACCAGATCGATAGTCTTTAATTGGAAGCCCGCTTATCTTGCCATTTCTAATGAGGTCTAAGGCAAGCTTTAGCAAATCCTCTCACTGATCGAACTTACCTAGCCTCTTGGTGAAATTATATTCTGATCGGATCACTTGACTATTCGAGCTAATCCATGTTAGCTGGGTAAATTAGTGTGCTTGATTTAGGTGCTCCTAGACCAGCCTATTAATGATCTTCCTTAAGCTAACTTGGTGAAGCCAGTGGGAGGATCATGATAAGTTGGTTTATCTGACCTTTCTTCTTTTTTAAAATTAAATTTTTTAAAATTATTAGGTTCCTAAAATGAAATAGTTATTATGATAACTAGATCATAGCCTCCCATTAAGTAGGTGATAATGGATCCATTAGTTGGATAATCATTGGAGGCCCAAAGGTTTGATGCTTATCGGCTAATGGAATTATCATTCACTATATGATTTTTTGGCTACATCTTTCTAAATGGTAGTTAGATTAGCCAACCAAAGTTGGGCCTAATCATTCAGTGGTTTGATGAACCAAGTATAGTCATGTTAATGGTTGGACCTAATCAGACCTTTTCAATGGAGGCTAAAGCTTATTGATTAGGAACTGAGGTAAAAATTTAATTACTAAAAATTATTTGAAGAAATAATTGATTATGAACCTACCCTTAGATGTACATGAGTTGGCCAACCAAAGTTGGGCTCATATGCAGTCTACGTGGATTCTAGTATCCACTAAGAAATTAGAATAATTCCTCAAATTAGAGGTTGTTTCCCAACTATGCAACCTAAGAGGGGGGGATGAATTGGATTTTAAAAAAAAAATTAAACTTAAAAATAGAATTACAAGATGTGCTTTTAAAATTTTAAGTGAAGTGAGGTGAGTTGGATAAGTAAGATGCAAGAGCTTAATTTAAATAGAAAGAAGTAAACACAATAGAGAAAGTAAGGAGGAAGAAGAGAAAACAACTCAAACAAGATAATTTATAGTGATTTAGTGCTAACCTTTCATCTACATCCACTTCCCAAGCTCCTACTTGGAAATTTCAATCTACTAACATATTCAATCGAATAGAATGTTGGATGCTCCGACCCTAGCTATTCCAAGTTAGCAAAATTATTTTTTAGATACAAGCTAATCCAAAATAATTTGATTCAAGGTTTCGATCAACCTTCCCAAGCTTTGGAAACCTCCAAAAGCTTGAGCCCCAAAATAGTACAATAGAGTGAAAGAGGATGTACAAGTTTAGTATACTTAGCTCCTTAATGAGCATAATAAAGCTTTAAAAAATCCTTACACAAACTAGAGAAAGCTTTTAAGAACCTTCTCAAAGAGATTTAAGACTTGAATGCACGTTGGAGAAGTGATTAAGTTTGAAATCAATGCTTCTCTTGCCTAAGGCTGAGTTTTCTTTGAGCTGAATATTCACTTCATTTTTTTGATAATTTTCTTCCTTTTTGAATGCTTTTAAATCATCATTCAATGCTGAAAGATGAATAGTAGCCATTGATAGCCATTGAAGATCATTTAAAAAATATTAAATACATCGAATGGAGAAGAAAAATTGCTATTATAGAAATCTCATCATAGGAGGCATCCCTTAGGTCGTCCCTTTCATAACAAGCGAGAAAAACAACATTTTGTATATCTGGGTAGTTTCTTTAAGGAACATCCCATGAATTGCCTCTTTTGCAATAGACGAGAAAGTCTGCATTCTATATCTTATGCATAAAACCTGTAGGGGGTGCCCCATAGGTTGCCCCTTTTTGCATGCCAGTTCAAAAATAGCGTGCCGATCTTACGTATTAGTTGCCAAAGAAAAAAGATTGATCTAGGGGTCATCCTCTTTTATCCAAAATATCATATCTTCATTTTTAAACTTTCAAATAATTTGAGACCAGCTTCAAATAAATCGACATCATCTTGGGAGTTCTTGAGGCTTCCGAAAAACTTTAATTTTTGCTCCAACTTAATTAATTTTAAATTGACCATCTTTAATAAGTTTTTGCAATACAAAAATTCTTGAAAATTTTGAAATGACTTTTAACAATATCTCCAAGAATAGAAATCATTAGTACCCCTCTCAATTATTTTGTGCTCATCAAAATCATTCCTAGGGACAACAATCTCCTCCTTTTTGATGATGATAAAATAATTGAGTATAAGTAAAAGTAAAGTAAATTTGATATTGAATAGAGAGATGTTATTTTAAGTTAAGAAGCTCAAAAATAGATATATGCAAGTGATGAGTTCAAATGCATCTAATTTAGGTTGTTATTTTATATATATTATATTTTTTATGAAAATTCAATAATTTTTGACAATATAGGATGCAGAAAAGAAAGCATGCCCTCAACAGAATCATAACAAAGATTTTAAAAACCATGGTAATGGATTACGCTAATAATTTATTTATTATTTTCATATTAAGTATTGAATTTTAGTAATTTGACTATGAAACTATAATAATAAACTATGAAACTATGTTAACAATTTGCTTTGCTTTTAATTTGCTTACACTATTTGCGTGCACAATATGTTAATATTTTTCAATGAATGATACCTCTCCCCCTTTTTGACATCATCAAATATAAAAAAAAAGAAAATCTCTCTTAATAAATTTTCTATATTCTGCTGCTGAATTAACATTCCATTATGAGTATAGATAGCATTTGTAAACCAAAAATATAAATCATAGACATGCAAGATTATTTAAATTGTGCAAGGTATATGATTCATTGCATTCATAGGCATCATATATATATATATATCCAAAAGATAATAAGAGTCATATTAACCATATCATCCAAACCAGAGTCAAGGTAGAATATTCATTCAAATATAAGTTATAGGCCTTCAATATATATAAAACATAGATAAACAAAAAATACAACATCCATGACAACCAAAATAACCAAAATGTACAAAGGCCAAGCTAGATCCTAAATACATAAGTCTGACTATACTAGATCTAATAAATATCATGGTTGGATGTGTTAGAATCAGAGAAAGAATCAGACATACGATGAGAAGTATCAGGATCAAGGCCATGGACACATCCTCAACCACGTCTACCTTGGCCATGGGTAGAAGTATGTGCATGAGTAGGAGTGGCACGAATAGGAGGGCGAGAGGGTCCGGCTACGAAGGAAGATGAGGTTTGGGATAGAAGAATAAGTCGAATGGAATCAAACTATTCCACTACTCTTGATAAGAACTACATGAGTGTACCAATAGTAGTAGAGACATCCTCACTAGATCTTCTGATCTCATCTCTCAAGGACTGAATCTCGACCTCTAGAGCATGATGAAGACTGTCACCCTCCACCGACAAAGTAGAAATTAGGGGAACAAACTGCTTAATTGAGGGATCCCCAACCCCATCACCTACCTTTGAAGATCCAACACTCTCCCTATCAATCTCAGTACTGAACCCTCTAGCTTCTCAAAATGAGCCAACATCACAGTAAGCATCTAAAATACTGTCATATTATATGGAGCCATCGACTGATCTGGTAGAGGATCAGCCTGAGATCTCTCCTCCTGAGAGAAGCACAAAGTGCCCCTGCTGGCCATCTACTGAGACAAATGATCAGCAACTTACTATGATACATGGTCGACAATCATCCTGAGCTGATCATCTCCAAATCTGATGGCTGTATCTTTGCTCCCAGATGATGGTATAGGTGCATTCCTCTTCACAAACTCTAACAGACCAGCCTCATGATCGGACAAAAACTGAATATCAGGAGATGCTTTGTGATCACGAGGAGGTGAAGATGGTTTCTCCTCCTCTACTCTATCCTCCTTCTCAGCTACTCTACCACCTTTGGTCCATCGATCACCAACTTAGATATAACCCATATGATGCCAAAAATTTGTATTATAGGTGTCAGTATGGGCTAAATGGGTGGCAGTCTCTTCCTCAAAAACTACTCCAAAGCTTCTAAAAATTCTAGTAAGTACCATGCCATAAGGTAAAGGAGCTTTCAATCTTGTCACTACCTCTCGCATGGCATCAATCATCAGGGCCGGCAAGTTCAGAGGGATTTCACACACAATATGATGCATGATGCACATATTCCTACCATATACAAAATCAAATCTACCAGTCCTAGGAAAGAAAATGGTGCAAATAATATGATGGAGAACCCTCATTTCCACATTAAGATCCCTACTAGCATCCAATTTCTTGATATCATAGACATCGTCTTTTTGTAAAATTGATCTTAACCCTTCTTCTTTGTTCAATAATCTAACTGACGTAGATCCCTCACAAGGCAAAAAAATGAAAAAGCCTAACTGCTGAGCATCAAACTCCACTACGACATTCTTAACTAATGATCTTACTCTTCCATCAAAAAATATGAAATTTTGATAAAACTTTCGAACCAAATCAATGAAAATTGTTTCTTTCAAAGTGCATATTGAACACCAATCTAAAGATTTTATCTTTTCACTAAATGAAAATCCATCTTTTTCTAGAAAATGAAAATCAATATTTCTTCTTAGAGCAATCTTTCTACCAAAAAGTGATTTCTTGCTGGAGTTATTAGAGAAACAGCGGGTGCCAGAACAGGTGCCAGTTCTAGAGCAGATGCAAGCTTCCTTTTCGTTCTCTATTCTTCCTCTAGCCCATAGGTGAACTTTCGGTGCTGGGGAAGCTTCATTCGAGGTGCCATTTATCGACCAACAGTTGGAGCAGTAGGATAGCGGTGGAATGAGTGAAGAAGGATTAAGGATGTGAATAGTTTGTTAGAGAGAGTGGATTTTGCCAAGAGAAACTCGGGTTTGGTTGAAGATTAGGGCTTGCGATAGGTTAAGAGACATAAGAGAAATAATGGGAATAGGAGAGGGAAGGGATAGAGAACAATTAGGAGATCATTTTGGAGGAGATTTGATGCGGTTTGGAAGGTGGTTATAGAGGAATTTTGGCAAGCAAAGATTCGGCAGGAGAGAAGAGACGAATGCTTGAGTGAAAGAAGAGAAGGAGGTGACCTGCAGGAAATGGAGAGATGAATAGATTTCATTTTCCCTTAAAGTCGAAGAAAAAAGACTGAAATACCCTATGGGGCATCCCTTAGGTCATCTCTTTTTGAATGGGGTGACCTAGGGGGCATTCCATCCAGCTAAAAAGTCCAGTTTAACTTCTTTTTGAACACATTGATGATCAATAGCCAGAATCAAGGAATTTTTGCCAGAGGGGAAGAGTAGATTGTGTCTCAAGGGATCATTGATAGGAAGATTTTGAGAAGGACCACTTGAGATCTCTAAGGTAGTGGATCCAAAATACCTAACTCCCTTTTAATTTCACAAAATTTGTCTTCATTCAAAGGTTTTGTAAAGATGTCCGCCATTTTTTTTTTAGAGCAAACAAAGTCAATCAATACATCATTATTTTGCATATTTTCTCTTATAAAATGATGTCTAATTTTTATATGTTTTGACCTAGAATATTGGATTGGATTTTTAGTTAAGTTGATGGCACTAGTATTATCACATCTGATGGAAATGTTATTAAGTTTTACTTTAAAATCTTTGAGTTATTACTTAATCCATAAGATTTAAGCACAACTACTTTTGACTGTAATGTATTCAATCTCGGTCATAGATAATGTCACTAAATTTTATTTTACTAAACTAAAAGATTAAGTTTACACTAGAAAATTGGCACGTTTCATTAATATTTTTTTGTCTAATTTACATCCTGCAAAGTCCGCATCTGAGTATCCTATCAAATTTATGGATGATTGTTTGAAAAAACATAAGCCTAATATTTGAGTTTCATTTAAATATTTTAAAATTCTTTTAATAGCATTTAAGTGGGATTCTTTAGGATAGGATTGAAATCTTGTTCACATACAAACACCGAACATGATATCAGGCCTACTAGCAGTAAGATATAACAAGGATCCTATCATGCCTCTATAAAGCTTTAAATCAATACTCTTACCATTTTCATCCTTGTCAAGCTTACATGAAGGACTCATAGATGTTCCAATGCATTTAGAGATCTCCATTCCAAATCTTTTTAATAGTTTTTTTATGTACTTGCTTTGGCTTATGAAGATCCCATCTTTAGACTGCTTAATTTAGAGTCTAAGGAAGAAAGTGAGTTCTCCCATCATGCTCATCTCGAACACTTCCTGCATGAGCTTAGCAAAATTTTGGCATAAAATTTCATTAGTGGATCCAAAGATGATATCATCAACATATATTTGTATCACAAGAATATCATCAACTTTTCTTTTTATAAAAAGAGTTGTATCTACTTTTTCTCTAGTAAAACCAATTTCTAGTAAGAATTTGCTTAATCTTTCATACCAAGCTCTAGGAGCTTGTTTTAAACTATATAAATCTTTATTTAATTTGAAAATATGATTTTGAAAAGTATGATTTTCAAAATCAGGGGGCTGCTTTGCATATACTTCTTTCATAATAAATTCATTTAGAAAAGCATTTTTACATTCATTTAAAATAATTTGAAGTTTATAAAATATGCATAAGCAAGTAAGAGTTTTACAGCTTCTAATCTAGCTATAGGTGCAAAAGTCTCATTAAAATCAATTCCCTCTTGTTAGTTATATCCTTTAGCTACTAATCTTATTTTGTTTCTTATGATATTTTTATTTTCATCTAATTTATTTCTAAACATCCATTTTGTTCTAATTATAGAATGATCTTTTGATTTTTCAACTAGGATATATATATTATTTCTTTTAAATTGATTAAGTTCTTCTTACATTGTATTTATCCAATTATAATTTTTTTCGGCTTCATCAATAGTTTTTGGTTCAAAATGAGAGACAAAAGCAAAATATTTATTCACATCTTTTAGTGAGGATTGAGTTCTTACCCCATGTGTAGGATCATCAATAATGAGTTCTTTGGGATGATTGTGAACATACCTCCATTCTTTTGGAAGGTCATTTGAACCTTTGGATTGTTCTTATTGATCTTGTTGTTCTTCATCTTCATCCTCCTTTTTATCTTTAAGTATCTTATCATTTTGGACTAATGACTCCTTCATAGTGAGTTCATTCATACCTTCAATAATTTAACCTGCATCATCAATACCCTCTCTCTTTCTTGTTGGAAGATCATTAGCTTCATCAAAGATAATATGTATTGATTCTTCTACAGCTAAGGTTCTTTTATTGAAAACTTTAAAGACTTTACTAGAGATAGAATAACCAAAAAAAATTGCTTCAACTGATTTAGCATCAAACTTATTCAACTTATCTTTATCATTATTTAAAATAAAACATCGACAACCAAAGACATGAAAATAAGCAATGTTGGATTTTCTTCTTTTTCAAAGTTCATAAGGTGTTTTCTTTAAAAGAGATCTAATTAGAGTATGATTTAAAATATAACATGTCATATTTATTACCTCTATCCAAAAATACTTTGGAAGGTGACTTTCATATAGTATGGTATGAGCCATTTCTTCAAGTGTTCTATTCTTTCTCTCTACTATCCTATTTTGTTGGGATGTCTTAGGTGCAGAAAAATTATGATCAATATTCATTTTATCATAAAACTTTTAAAATCATGATTTTCAAACTCGATGCCATGATCACTATGAATTTTAAGAATTTGAAGATCTTTTTCATTTGAAACTTTTCGATAAAACTTGGTAAAAGCTGAAAAAGATTCATCCTTAGATGTCAAAAATAAAATCCATGTAAATCAAGAGAAATCATTAATAATCATAAATCCATATCTTTTTCACCTAAGCTTGTAGTTCTAGTGGGTCCAAATAAATCCATATGTAATAATTCTAATGGCCTAGAAGTTGAAACAATATTTTTACTTTTGAATGAAACTCTAGTTTATTTTTCTAATTGACATGCATCATATATTTTATCTTTTTCAAAATTTAGTTTGGATAGTCCAACAACTAAATCCTTTTTGATGAGTTTAGAAAGAGAGTGCATACTTATATGTGCAAGTCTATGGTGCCATAGCCAACTAGTTTCACTAATCTTTGCATTCATTGCTATTAGACATTGCATGTTTTGCAAAGATAAATCATTCAAGTCAACCATATAAATATTTTCATGACTATATCCAATAAATCTCATGTTTTTATTAGTGAAACTAGTTATAATGCATAAAGTAGATTAAAAGTAACTTTAAAATCCTTATCACATAATTGACTAATACTTAAAAGATTATGCTTGAGACCATCTACTAGCAAATATTTTCAATAGAAGTGGAGGGAGTGATACCAATATTACTTATTTCAATGATCTTTTCTTTGCCATTATCTCCAAAGATGATCATCCCTCCATCTTTTGCTTCAAGAGTGATGAATTGATATTTATCACTAATCATATGTTTTGAACATCCACTATTAAGATACCAACTTCTTTTTGATCCTCGGGATACAAGACATACCTACAAGAAAATTAGATTTTAACTTTAGGTACCCAAGCTTTCCTGGATCCTTCTTGGTTAGTAATAATGGTTCCTTTAGGAACCCATACTATTTTTACATGAGAGGTGCCAAATTTGTTAGAGTAGAATGCAAAAGATTTATGACCTAATTTACCACAGCTGAAACATGAATTAGTATTTTGAAGAGAGTTCACAAATATGTTCTTCAAAAATTTCTATTTCTTTAGTAGGTTATAACCAAGACCAGCTTTATCATAAACAGCCCTTTAGTTTTCTAGAAGTATATTTAATTTACTTGAACTTAAGATAAATTTGTCTACTATAGGTTTCATCTTATTTACTTCAGTTTTTAGATTCTGATTTTGTTGAATTAAAGTTTTGTTTTCAGCTAAAATTTCTTTCTTTTTCTTTAGTAAATATTGATTTTATTTTTTCAGCTCTTTATTCTTTAATCCTAACTTCTTTAGATTATCTAATAAATCATTAAAAGCCTCATGCAATTCATCTTATAAAGTTATTTGAAAGTTCAGATGTTACTTTATTTTCGTGTGCCATGAGATAAAGGTTGGCTTCTTCATGGGTGTCATCATTGGAGCTTGATTCATCGCTGTCATTCCAAGTTGCCACTATAGCCTTCTTTATAAATTTTTTAGGGGCCTTTTTAACTTGAGGACAATCAGATCTGAAGTGTCCCAGCTTCTTGCATTCATAACATATAAGGGGTTGCTCTTTTTCTTACTCTTTACTTGGCTCCCCCTTAGCTATTGGCTTTCTTCTTAATCCTTGCCTCCTTTTCTTCATGAATCTATTAAATTTTTGGATGATGAGAGCAAGCTCCTCATCTTCATCTTCATTATTTGAATGGTCCGAGTCTTCCTCTTCTTGAGCAACAAACTTGAGGGCAATAGTCTTCTTTTTTATTTCTTCTTCATTGTGTTGCTTCATGGTGAGTTTATGTATCATAAGTGATCCAAGAAGCTCCTCCAATGATAGGGTGTTAAGATTTTTGGCCTCTTGAATTGCTGTGACTTTAACTTTTCAAGTTTTTGGTAGACCTTTCTCACAAGATCACTATTAGTATAGGACTTACCAAGACTTTTAAGCCTATTAATGATATCAGTGAAATAAGTAAACATTCGGATAATAGACTAATCAGGTTCCATTTTGAAAAGTTCATATCTATGGACAAGTATATTGATTTTAGACTCTTTTACCTAATTTGTATCTTTATGAGTTACCTCTAATCTATTTTATATCTTTTTAGCAGAATTACATATAAAAATTTTATTAAATTTATTTGCATCTAGGGCATAATATAAAATATTCATGGCTTTTGCATTAAGTTGTGTCATCTTTTTGTCAACCTCATCCCACTCATTTTTAGGTTTGGGAATGTCCTTTTCATCAATTTATTTTGTAGGTGAGTGAGGTCCATTCACTATGATACTCCACATATCATAGTCAAGAGCTTGAATAAATATCTTCATCCTAGATTTCCAATAGATATAATTTGACCCATTAAAAATTGGAGGTTGGTTTATGGATTGCCCCTCAGTAAGTAAAGTGCCAACTTGAGTTGCCATAAATCTTTAGCTCTTGATGGTGAAATCAAGAAAGGGCTACAGCACTAGGCTTTGATACCACTTATTACCCAGCTATGCAATCCAAGAGGGAAGATGAATTGAGTTTTAAAAAAAAAATAAACTTAAAAATAGAATTACAAGATATGCTTTTAAAATTTTAAGTGAAGTGAGGTATGAAAGAGTCAAGGTGGTGGCTCCTGAAGGCTAGGATTGATCAGAGATGTATCAACAAATATAAAGAGGCTGGCATACAGTCGGGCTGGCTCAGATAGACATCCAAGCTGGCTCGATCTAATATCGAGCTGGCTCAGCCCATATCCAAGCTAGCTATCTCAGGCAGACAAAAGACATGATTCGGGAAGATGCAGTTGAGTTGGCTCGATCTCGATGGTGGAAAATAGCTCTGGATAGATTTTTTATTTGATCTTGGATTGGGTCTAATCCAAAGGATCTTAAGGCCTAGTATGAGAGATCTTAAGGTGGCTAATTCATGTATTAGGCTAGTCTTTAGTCTAGGAGATGAGAGCATGCAAGACATGGGTTTACATGGGCTTAGGTGAGTATTTTCATATATGGGTTAGTCGAGGAAAGTTTTTTAGGGCTGAGTCATGTTGACTCAGGATGTCTATATATATACTTGTATATATAGATTACAGATAAGAGAATGAATTGAATCCCTTTTCTCCCTAAAATCCTAGCTTTTTCTCTCTACTGCCGTCTCATCTTCTTATCATCTAATCTTTATCTTTCTTGCTATCATCTCCAACTTGCTTTCTCAGAGTTAGTAGAAGGTACAAGGATTTTCATAGGTTCAAAAATAATTCATAACAAGTGATATTAGAGCCAGATTGTGTGGAAGGAGGAGAAGATGCCTGAAAGTTGAAGATCTTCAGTTGTTGTGAATTCAGCATGGTCCTGTTAAGGTATTTCTCAAATTTCTTGGATCTATGTTGCATTTTTTTGGCTTGGATCCAGCTATAGGAAGCAACGTGAAGGTTGATTTCAAGAAGTTTGATGGAAAAGAAAACTTTTATATATAAAAAGTTTGTATGAAAGATTTTCTAATTCAAGCTGAATTGGATCAGGCATTGGAAGAGAAGCCTGAAGGGATGTCAAATCACCAATGGATGTCTTTGGAAAAGAAGGCCTGCTTTGTAATCAGAGGATGCTTGTTGGATGCGACTCTTTATTCAGTTTTAGAGGAGAGGACCCCAAGAGGCTTGTGGTTGAAGTTGCAAATCATGTATATGGGTAAGAATATGTACAACAAGTTGATGTTGAAGAAGAGACTGCATAGCCGTCGAATGTAGAAAAGCGGAGATGTCTTGGGATACATCCAGAAATTCGATCAAATGTGCAACAAGTTGCTGAATATTAGAGTGAAGATGGAGGAAGAAGATAAATCATTGCTTCTATTATGCTCGTTGCACTCGTCCTATGATCCATTGGTGACGACGCTGCTCTATGGTAAGAAGACCCAGGAGTATGAAGATATGGTCTCGATATTGCGAACCAACGAACAGTGGAAGAAGTTGACCAAGGAAGGTGTTCCTCAGGAGGGCTTGACCATGGGGGAGAGACCTAGAAGATCAAAGGAGAGAGGCAAGTCAAGGGGATGATCAAAGTCCCAAAAGAGCAAGAATAGGAAGAAAGCTAGATGCTACAAGTGCAACGAGATCGAGCACTTCAGATGTGATTGCCCGCAATGGAAGAAAGAAAGAAGAGTGGATCTGATGTGCTGAGTATAGTGGCTGATAGTGAGGTGGAGGATGACCTCTTGGTTGTATCAGATGGTCATAGAAGATACATAGATGTATGGACCCTGGATTCAGCCTGTTCGCATCACTATATCCCAAATCGATCTTGGTTTGTCTCATACACCAAGATTGATGAGGGGAGTGTGACACTTGGAGATGATCACCCGTGTATAGTTGCTGGTATTGAAAGCAAGCAGGTGAGGATGATTGATGGGATGGTATGGACTCTCACAAATATGAAGCACATTCTAGATTTGAAGAAAAATCTTATGTCACTAGGCTATCTAGAGTGGAGCGGCTGCAGCTTCAGCAGTCATGCTAGAAGTGGAGTTCTTAATATCTCCAAAGGTACTATGGTGGCGATGAGGGGTAGGAGGATGGAGAATAACCTCTACTAGTTGGTTGGATCTATGGTGATCAGGGGATTTGATGCAGTGATAGCAGCGTAGGATCAACAGGGAGCTTATCGGTTGTGGCACTACCGCTTAGGCCACATGGGTGACCGTGGGATGAAGGAGCTGAGCAAACATGGGCTGATTTCAAATCTAGATGGAGGTGTTATAAAGATATGTGAGCCATGCCAGATGGATAAATAGAGGAGAGTACAGTTTGCTATCAGTTCAGCCCATAGTGTAGCCCCACTAGAACTAGTTCACACTGACGTGTGGGGGTCGGCTCCATTTTTGATCAAAAATGGAGCAAGATACTTCTTGACCTTTATAGATGATTTCTCAAGAAAGATATGAATCTACTTCATGAAGAAGAAATCAAAAGTCTTCACCAGGTTCAAGGTGTGGAAAGCTGAGGTGGAGAAGGAGACAGGTCAGAACTTGAAGTGTCTCCGATCAAACAATAGTGGAGAATACACCAGCAAAGAGTTTCAAGGCTTTTGTGAGAAGTGTGGTATCAAAAGACACTTCTCGATAAAAAAAAACTTATCAACAAAATGGAATGGCTGAAAGGATTAACAGAATTCTTTTGAAAAAGGCACAGTGCGTGAGGCTACAGATAGGGCTTTCGAAGGCATTTTGGATTGATACAGTGGATGCAGCCTATTATCCGATGAATCGATCACCTCATACAAAGTTAGATGGTGGTATTCTAGAGAAGAGATTGTTTGAAAGGAAGATTGGACTGAACCATCTAAGGGTTTTTGGGTGCACGGCTTTTGTGCACATTGGTGCTGGTGAGCGGAGCAAGTTAGATGTCAGATCATGGAAGATGGTATTCTTAGGATATCCACGAGGAGTTAAGGGATACCGACTATGGGATCCCTTGGAGAAGAAGGTTTTCATTAGTAGGAATGTCACCTTCGATGAAAATTCAGTTCTCTAAAGATAAGATGGCATGAAGGAGCAGCAGATGCAGCAGGAGGTCCAGTAGGGCAGTGCTGGATAGTTAACATCTTACTCTATTTTACCACTTGCAGGTACATCAGAAGGACTTGGTATTCAGGTGGAGCACTCACTAGAGGTGTCTCCATAGGTGGAGAGAGCTTGGATAGGTAATGGAAGCTAGAAGGCCCAGCAGGAGCAAGCTGGACCTAGGATGGATATCGGGATGGCGCTGCACAAGTCCAAAAGGAACATCAGGCAATCAAAACGATACGACTTCGAAGATACACTATCATATACTTTGGTGATAGCAAATGGGGATCCATACACCTATGAGAAGGCTATGGATAGCTACGATAGAGAGAGGTGGGTCCAAGCAATGTCCGAGGAGATGCAGGCTCTCCATAAGAATGTGATGTGGCGTTTGGTGCAGTTGCCATGAGAAAAGAAATTCATTGGTTGCAAGTGGGTTTACCAATGCAAAGAGGGGCCTTCAGAGCAGAGAGGTGTCAGGTATAAGATGTAGTTAGTGGTCAAGGGATACTTTCAGAAGAAAGGCATCAATTTCAGTGAAGTATTTTCTCCTATCATCAGGCATACTTCTATCAGAATGTGGCTGAGCATTGTGGCAGCTCAGGACTTGAAGCTGGAGCAGATGGATGTCAAGACAGTATTCCTCCATGGGCATTTGGAGGAGAGCATTTATATGGAGCAACTACTAGGGTTCCAAGAGCCAAGAGCAGAAGAAAAGATTTGTTTGCTGCAGATATTATCGTATGAGCTGAAGCAATTGCCAAGGCAATGGTACAAGCAATTTGACTCATATGTGAGGAGCATTGGACTTTTCATGTACGAGTATGACTCTTGTATGTATGTTAAATCTTTGGAGGATGAGTCTAGGGTGTTTCTACTCTTATATATGGATGACATGCTTATAGCATGCAAGAGTAGGAAGGTTATGCAAGAATTAAAGGTAGCCTTGTCTTGGGAGTTTGAAATGAAGGATTTGGAGCCTACAAGGAAGATCTTAGGCATGAAAATCTTTAGAGATCGAGCTAAGAGGATACTATATTTATCTTAGGAAGGCTACATTAGAAAGATCTTGGAGAGGTTTGGGATGAAGGAAGCAAAATCGGTGGAGCTGCCACTTGCCGAACACTTCAGACTCTCAAAGATGATGTCACCACAGACTGAGGTAGAGGCTCAGGAGATGGAGAGAATACCATATGTCTCTGGTGTAGGAAGTTTAATGTATGCCATGGTGTATTGTAGACCAGATATCGCCCATGCAGTGAGCCAAGTCAGTAGGTTCATGGCACAGCCTGATAAGGAGCACTGGCAAGCACTGAAGTAGATCTTCAGGTACTTGATGGGTACTATTGGAGTTGGCATCTACTATGGATAGAAAGATGGAGCTGAGGAACTCTCCAATGTGTCCAAGAAAGCTCAGGGGTAGATAAATGGGTTTGTGGATGTAGATTTTGGTGAAGATATGGACACTCAACAATCAACGATAGGCTTTATGTTTAGCCTATTTGGAGGTTCAGTCTCATGGAGATCATGCTTGCAACCCACCATAGCCTTATCTACAACTGAGGCAGAATACATAGGTGTTACGGAGGTAGCAAAGGAGGCCTTATGGTTGAAAGGATTGGCATTGGAGATGGGTCTCATGCAGGAGGTTGTCAGGATGCACTGCGATAGCCAGAGTGCACTATTACTTGCTCAGAACTTTGTCTACCATGTCAGGATGAAACACATCAACGTCAGGTACCATCAAATCAGAGAGTTTATGGAAGAAGGTGAAGTAAAGCTGGTGAAAGTCCACACCAAGAAGAATCCAGTGGATGCACTAACAAAAGTTCTTTCTTGGGATAGCTTTCATAAATGTATGTAATCGATGTGTCTAATGGACAGGTTAAACTTGCCTCAAGCCTTAGGGTACCAAGATGGAGATTGAAAGGGCAAGTGTGGTGCTCCAAAGTCTTGAAAGATCATGAAGGAGTCAAGGTGATGGCTCCTGAAGGCTAGGATTGGTCGAAGATGTATCTGTAAAGATAAAGAGGCTGGCACATAGTTGGGCTAGCTTGGATACATAGCCGAGTTGGCTTGATCTGAGATCGAGCCAACTATCTCAGGCAGATAGAAGACATGATTTGAAAAAATGCAATCGAGCTGGCTTGGCTTCTGACCAAGCCAGCTCGATGGTGGTGAATAGATCTGGATGGATTTTCTGTTTGGTCTTGGATTGGATTTAATCTAAGGGATCTTAAGGCTTGGTATGAGAGGTCTTAAGATGGCTAATTCATGTATTGAGCTAGGTCTTTAGTCCAGGGGATGAGAGCATGCAAGACATGAATTTACATGGGCTTGGATGAGTGTTTTCATGTATGGGTTAGCCGAGGAGAGTTTTTTAGGGCTGAGTTGTGTTGACTCAGGATGTCTATATATATACTTGTATATGTAGATTACGGATAAGAGAATGAATTGAATCTCTTTTCTTTCTGAAATTCTAGCTTTCTCTCTCTAATGTCGTCTCATCTTTTTATCATCTGATCTTTATCTTTTTTGCTATCATCTCCAACTTGCTTCCTCAAAATTGGTAGAAGGTACAAGAGTTTCCATAGGTCCGAAAATAATTCATAACAAGATGAGTTAGGTAAGTAATATGCAAGAGTTTAATTTAAACAGAAAGAAGTAAACACAATAGAGCAAGTAAGGAGGAAGAAGAGAGAACAACTCAAATAAGATGATTTATAGTGGTTTGGTGCCAATCTTGAACCTACATCCACTCCCCAAGCTTCTACTCGAAAATTTCAATCTACTAACATATTCAATCGAATACAACGTTGGATGCTCCGACCCTAGCTATCCCAAGCTAGAAAACTTATTTTTCGAGTACAAGCCAATCCAAAACAATCCAATTCAAGGTTCGGATCAACCTTTCTAAGCTTTGGAAATCCCTAAAAGCTTGAGCCCCAAAATAGTAAAATAGAGAAAAAGAGGATGTACAAGTTCAACACACTTAGCTCCTTAATGAGTATAATAAAGCTTTAAAAAATATTTACACAAACTAGAAAAAGCTTTTAAGAATCCTCTCAAAGATATTTAAGACTTGAATGCACGTTGGAGAAGTGGTTGAGCTTGAAATCAATGCTTCTCTTGCCTTGAGCTGAGTTTTCTTTGAGCTAAATATTCACTTTATTTTTTTGATGATTTTCTTTCTTTTTAAATGCTTTTAAACCCTCATTCAAAATTAGAAGATGAATAGTAGCCATTGGTAGCCATTGAAGATTATTTGGGAGACATTAAATGCACTGAATGAAGAAAAATAGCCATTATAGAAATCCCGTTGCAGGGGGTGCCACTTAGGTCGCCCCTTTCGTAACAGGCAAGAAAAATAGCATTATGTATATCTATGCAGTTTCTTCAGAGAGCACTCCTTTTGCAACAGGCGAGAAAGTCTACGTTCTGTATTTTGTGCATAGAACCAACAGAGGATGCCCCACAGGTCACCTCTTTTTTCATGGAGCGCCCCATAGGTCATTCTTTTTTGGGTGCTAGTTTAGAAATAGTGTGCCGGTCCTACGTGCCAGTTGCCAAAGAAAAAGGATCAACCTAGGAGTCATCCTCTTTTATCCAAAATATCATATCTTCACTTTTAAGCTTTCAAATAATTTGAGATCATCTCCAAATGAATCAACATCATCTTGAAAGTTCTTGAGGCTTTCAAAAAACTTTAATTTTTGCTCCAACTTAAGTAAATTTTAAATTGACCATCTTTAACCAAGTTTTTGCAATACAAAAATTCTTGAAAATTCTAAAATAACTTTTAAGAACATCTATAAAAATATAAATCATTAGTATCCCTCTCAATTGTTTTGTACTCATCAAAATCATTCCTAGGTGTAATAGAGGTAGAGGCTATCAATTCAAATAAAATAGTAGGAGAACCTTTTGATTAAAGTCCAAATCTTTAGGTTTAATAAATTAATTATTAATTATGTTATGATTTTTTTTTATGTAGATTTGGCCACTTTTCTATCACTTCGATCATTATTGGATAATGATAAGTTGGTGGGATCCAACTTTGGTAGCTGGTATCAAAAATTGAAGATAGTTCTGGAGCATGAATAGATCCTATTTGTGTTGATGGATCCTGCACCTGAGGAGTCAGCAGCCAATGCACATAGAACAGTCTGAGATACTTATCAGAAGTGGCTTAATGATCGAACCACGATGCGCTGCATTATGCTAGCTGCCATGAGTAATGAGTTCGATCATAGATTCGAGATGGCTCAGCCAAAGGATATGCTTCAAGTATTGGAGGATTCTTTGGGCACACCCAATGACGTTGAAAGGCATAAAACTAGTTGTGCCATTTTCAATGCTAGGATGCGAGATGGAGTCTCTGTTACTGATCATGTACTGTACATGATCGAGCTGATAGAGTGATTGAGCAAGCTTGATTTTTTTTTGCATAAACAGCTTGGAAAAGATACAATACTGAACTCGCTGCCCAAGTCCTATCTTTCATTCCTCACTCATTATAGAATGACAAAGTCTAAAGTTACTACCATGGGTTATTAGGGTTGCCTCAGAACTTTGAGAAGGATCACCAACTCCATAAGGAGTTGGTAAACTTAGTGGAAAGTTCATCTTCTGGTTCTCGATCCTTTAGGAAAAGAAAAAAGAACAAGAAGAAAAAGGGCAAGAACGTGCAAGTTCAGGCTGGAACATTTGTGCAGGGTCATACTAGAAAAATCAAGCCCGATAAGAGTTAAGCTGAATGCTTCTTTTGCAAGATGCGGAGGCACTGAAAGAGGAACTATCCTTAGTACATGGCCTCTCTGATCCGAACAGGCAGAAAAAGAAGCAAGCTATTACTGAACAAGATATTTATATGATAACTTCTTGTAATTTCTCTATTTATGATATTACTGACTAGGTATTGGATACTGGTAGCCCTTACCATATTTCCAATTCGTTGTAGGGGTTGTAGGTCAGTAGGAGATTCAAGTAAGATGAAAGGTTCCTGAACATTAGAGATGGAAGATCAGTTTCAGTTCTAGCTTTAGAAATTCTGAAACTTATATTTGAATCCCATATCGTTATTCTTAATGATTATCATTTATATCCCAGTTTGTTTTTAAATGTCATTTTTATAGGTCTTTTGGCCAAAATTGATTATGAAATTTCAATAAAGAAACATATTTGTAATATCATTATGAATGATGTTACTATTTTCTATGGATATTTGAATAATGGTGTATATATGCTATTACAATCTGTTAACATAGTGTATTCAACTAGTAAGCATCCTAGATTAGATAGTGTGTCAGATATCTACTTATGGCACTATAGGCTAGGTCACATAAATAATAACAGGATAAATAGGTTGACTCAAGAGAAAATCCTCGAAATTAGTGATTATGAATCACTTCCAACCTATGAATCTTATCTTCTTGGTAAAATGACCAAGTTATCTTTTATTGAAAAAGATGAGAGAGCTACTGAGCTCTTAGGTCTAGTACATACTGATATATGTGGACCAATGAGCATAAATGCTAGAGGTGGATATTTTTATTTCATCACTTTCATAGATAATCTATTTAGATATGGATATTTCTATCTAATGAAATATAAATCGGATTCATTTAAAATATTTAAATGATTCAAAAGTGAAGTAGAAAAATAAACTGAAAAGAGTATTAAAATTTTTTGATCTGATTGAGGAGAGGAATATCTATTCGATGAGTTACTCACATATCTAGGAGAGAATAGGATTCTCTTCCAATGGACTCCTCTAGGAATACCACAGCATAATGGTGTATCTAAAAGAAGGAATCGGACTCTGTTAGACATGGTCTAATCCATGATGGGTTTTTTTAGCTTACCGATATCTTTCTATGGATATGCACCCGAATCAACTTTCTATCTGTTAAATAGGGTTCCAAGTAAGTCTGTAGTTAAGACTCCATATGAGATATGGACAGGGCATAAGCCAACACTTTCACACCTTAGAATTTGGGGGTAAATAGCTTATATCAAATGGTTAGTTATCGATAAACTTGGACCTAGGTCTGACAAGTGCATATTTATAGGATACCCAAAAGAGATTAAAAAATATTATTTCTACCATGCTGATGAACAAAAGATTTCATCAATCTTAAGGCAACCTTTTTGGAAAAGAAGTTTCTTGGTGAAGGAACTGTTGCCTCTAAGATTGAACTTGATGAAGTTCAATAGGTAGAAAAATCGACACCTGTAGCTGAACTTGAGTCAAATTTGATTAGATTAGATCTGGAGCCTAGTGTACCTACACCATTAAGGTAATTCGATAGAGTACCGCATCATCTAGATGATACTATAATTTTTTGATCCGGGATGGTGATCCCATCGAACTCAATGAGAATGATGAGAATCTGATT
This sequence comes from Cocos nucifera, assembly GCA_006176705.1. Taxonomy (NCBI): domain Eukaryota; kingdom Viridiplantae; phylum Streptophyta; class Magnoliopsida; order Arecales; family Arecaceae; genus Cocos; species Cocos nucifera. The sequence continues at coordinate 778,863 of QRFJ01000025.1, forward strand.
ACCTATATGGATGCTATATAGAGATCTAATTTTGAGAAATGGCTTGAGGTCATGATATTCGAGATGAAGTCCATGAAGATCAATGATGTGTACATATTGGTTGACCCATCCGAAGAGGTTAAATCCATTAGATGTAAGTGAGTCTTCAAAAAAAAAAGGGTGCAGACGAAAAGATGGAGATCTATAAAGCCTATTTGATTGCCAAGAAATATTATCAATGTAATGATATTGACTATGATGAGACGTTCTCTCCTATAGCAATGCTCAAATCTATTCGGATAATGCTTACGATAGCAATCCATCTGGATTATGAAATCTAATAGATAGATGTGAAAATAGCTTTTCTGAATACAGAGCTAACCGAAGAGGTGTATATGATACAACTTGAGGAATTTACATTCACAAATGGGTTCAAGGTGTGCAAGCTTCAGAAATCCATTTATGGATTGAAGCAGGCATCTCAGAGTTAGAACATGTGTTTTGATAAGATGATCAAAATGTATGACTTCGTTAAGAATGGAAAAGAGCTCTATATTTATAAATAGGCAAATAGTCCAGTAGTGATATTTCTTATCTTGTACGTGGATGACATTCTCTTAATCGGGAATGACATCTCCGCACTATAGGAAATAAAAATTTGGTTGTCATCTCAGTTCTTCATGAAGGACTTGGGTGAAGCATCCTACATTCTAGAGATGAAAATCTATAGAGATAGATTTAAAAGGATGCTTGGGTTATCCTAGTCTACGTACATAGATACTGTGCTGAAGAGGTTCAACATGGAGAATTCTAAAAAGGGCTATCTCCCAATAGACCATGAAATTTTTCTTTCTAAGAAGGATTATCCAATAACTCCTCAAGAGAAAGAGTATGAGTAGAATTCCATATGCTTCAGTAGTGGGATCTATCATATACGCCATGACATGTACGAGACTAGACGTAGTATACTCACTAGGAGTAGTGAGTAGATACCAGTCTGATCCTGGAGAAAACCATTAGAAAGTGGTTAAAGCCATCCTTAAGAATTTAAGAAATATTAAGGACCAATGGTTAGTTTATGGCGAGTCAGATCTAAAATTTATGGAGTTTACAGACTCCAGCTTTCAATCTGACATGATGATAGTAGAAATGTCTCAGAATATATCTTTACTCTAAATGATAGAGCCATCTGCTAGAAGAGTTTCAAGCAGCATACTATAGCAGACTCTATTTATGAAGTAGAATATATTACAGTATCAGATGCCGCAAAAAAAGTTATGTGGTTGAGGAAGTTTATCACCGAGCATGGAGTAGCATCCTTTCTAGATGATCCGATCCTGCTCTACTACGACAACATTGGTGCCATAGCTCAGATGAAAAAACCAAAGGCACACTAGCAGACAAAGCACATGCTGCGCTACTTCCACCTAATCTAGGAGATCATGAATCGAGGTGATATCAACCTTCAGAAGATCGATGGAAAGGAGAACCTGGCCGACCCCTTCACTAAAGTCCTAGAGATAAAGGAGTTCGACAACCATAAGTCAAAGATGGGCATTAGATACTATGTTGAGTGACTTTAGGATAAGTGAGAGTTGTTTGAAAATATATTTCAAAGATAATCATCAGCTTGTTGATGATTGAGCTATATTATAATTATAATTAATTTATTAATTAATAAAATATATTTTTAGTATTTTTCATCGTAAGTTTTTTTTATCTTCTAACGAACTTTCTTATTATGATGAAGTCCTTAGGACTATTTAGTTTTGATAAAGAGATGATTTATCGATTAGTTCTTAAAATTATTCATGATCAAATGATAGGCTGTTAATTAAGACAACAACATCTATCGAGTATAGATCGTTATATATCATATAGGTTGGTTGTCCTCTTAACCAAGGAGTATGGAGACACTAGTATGGTATATAGGTGAGATGTAGGGGTACATTATCACTGAACATGACCAACTCTAAAGCTTTCTACTATCGAGAATGTCTCTAATGGGATATAGATATAAGTATTCCTTAGACCTGAGATCATCTCAGTGGCTTGCAAGCAACTCACTGTGCTTTGGTATCGGACTAACTAAATTTTTAATTTAATAATGAAAGGCTTCTGGGCATAGTCAAGTACTTGCAAAGTCAGTGTGTGATCAAGATGGAATTGACCACTCCAAGAGTTGGAGAAAATGTATCACTGTATTTCAATATAGCAAAACCTTGGTCAGGATAATCTATGAGATGGATTTGATATTTTGAAATATAATGTGGATATAACTCTGAGTTATCTTACGAGCATTTTGGTCAAGAGGATGAATTATATGGAAACTATATCTACATGGGTTCTAAGGATGTTGTTCTACACATTCGACCAATCCAGCCTTCAGGTACCATTGCTAGATGGTCATTTTGATTGATACAAAAATTTATTCCTATGCTACCGACTTAAGTTTGGACCTATGGAGTCATACACATTAGAGTTCATAATCCGATCGAATGGTTGATCAATAATTAAAAATTATTCTAAGGTTAAACGATTAATATGATTGATTTTTAACCTAGTGCAAATATTGTAGGGGGATCAATTAGTAATTTTTTGTTATTAGCTTAATTTGATTAAGCCAAAAGATAGAGATTAAGTCTAATTAAATATAGTTTAATTAGATTTAGTTTGAGCTTGATTGGATCAAGTCCAATTGGTTTATTAGATAAGCCAAGTGCAAGGAAGAACTAGTCATAGTTCAACTAGGACTTGGGTCAACCTAATTTTCTAATTTGATTAAAAAATTAAATTAAAATTAAATCTAATTTAATTTAATTAAGTTTTTAATTATATTAGGGACTAATTTAATTAGGTTAAATTAATTCTAGTTTGATTTGGTTTGAGAAACCATGTTTGACCAAGTCAAACATGGAATCCTAGTAAGACTAGGATCTATCTTGCTTGCACCACCTATATCCCATGCCCCCCATGCCCTTTTCTCTCTTTACTTTTGGTGACAAATCTCCTCTCCTTGGTCTTCATGCATGGCCACTCCTCTCCTCTCTTTCTCGTATAGCAATTAGTTGTGGACCAGGTCAAAAGCAGGAAGTTTGAATTTGATTTGAATTATCTTTAAATAGAGTTTTAAGAAACTAAAACTCCTCCTATGCATGCCGCCCTCCTCTCCCTATTTTCTCTTTATTTTATTCAGTGGAAAAGAAGGAGTTTTGTGCAACAAATGCAGGTGGTCCATGCCTAAAACTAAGGAGGGGGGGCCCAAGTGTTGGGCACCCCAACAACTTGCCATATTGGTTCTTTCCTAGTCTAAGAATTTAACCCAACAAGGGCTCCTCTATATCTTATTATAAGATGAATTTTGGATTGATTTTTGGATATATTCTAGATCTTGGAGTGGGATTTTGGGTGTGTGAATACTAGGGTGAGAGACCTCTTGGGCATTGAGTTTTCATAGTCACTAATCTAAGTGTCTAGGTGAGAGAATAGAGAAGAAGAAGAGGGTTTTCTTCTAAGGTTGCTTTGTTCTTCTCTTCTCCTTCTCTTTTAAGATTTTTTTGAGAGTGTCTCAGATCTAAAATCTCTCCTCTTCTTTTTATTCTTTAGAGGAGTCCAAATTCAGAAGAAGAAAATATCGGATCGACTGTCGAAGAAAGATCCGCACAGTACTAGTACACTATACTAATTTTCTGCATAGGACTTTTGATCGGGGTTCGTGGGCTCGTATAGATATCTCTTAGAGAACGGACGTGTGTGTGACTCGGAGCATCATCCTCAAGCCTGGATCAGTAAGTTAAAATATCTAACTTATATAGGTAATATAGATATGTTCTATTATTACATACTTGCATTAGATGTAGTGTAAATGCATGTTGATATAATCAACACGTTCTTCTTTCTTATATTTTTTTAAATTTTTGATTTAATCTCATACTATAATCATGTAATAGGATCTTAGATCTAGGGGTTCTCTACTTTTTATGAATAAATTTTGATTTATTTTAGTCTTTTACTTTCTGATCTTGAAAAAATTTCAAGATCTAATCCTGAAATCCTAGATTTGGTTCCTTCAATAGGTTGCTCCTTGTCTTTATTTTTCTCTTAATCTTTACTAGCTTCACCTTTGGAGAAGGATTTTTTTTTGAAGTTTGGCCTTTTTTTCTCATGAATCTTTTAAACTTGCGAGTTATAAGAGCCATTTCTTCATCATCATCTTCTTCTTTGAATTCCTCATCATCTTTATCTTCTTCCTTTGCTATGGATTTAAGAGCCACGATCTTCTTCTTCTTGACTTTATCTTTTAGGTTTTGCTTCATGGTTAACTCATGTATCATGAGAGAACCAAGAAGATCTTCAAGAGATAAGGTATTCAAGTCCTTAGCTTCTTGTATAGCCATCATCTTTGCCTCCCAAGTTCGAGAAAGAGACCTAAGAATTTTTTTTACAATTTTACTTTTAGTGTATAATTTTTCTAAGCTTTTAAGTTTATTTATAATATCAGTAAAATATATAAATATTTTAATAATATTTTTAATTAATTTTATTTTAAAAAGTTCATACTTATAGACTAGCATATTTATTTTAGATTTTTTACTTGATTGGTACTCTCATAGGTAACCTTAAGTCTATCCTATATTTTTTTGACTAAAATACAAATAAGAATTTGTTTGAATTCATTGACATCAAGTGAGCAATAAAGCACATTCATTGCTTTAGCATTCAATTGAGCCAACTTTTTATCATTTTCATCCATTCTCTTTCAGATTTATGAATTATATTATCCTTAATGCTAGTTATGGGTGTGTGTGGTCCATTGATTATGATACTCCATAGGTCATAATCAAGTGCTTAAATGAATATGCGCATGCATGCCTTCCAATATATGTAGTTAGAATCATTAAATAAAGGAGGCCCATTTGTGGACTGCCCTTTCATTAGAAAAATATTCAATTAGATTATCATATTGATCAATTACTCTTAATCAAAAGAACAACAAATAATATAAAAGCATCTACTCTGATACCACTTGTTGCCTAGAAGAACAACCCAAGAGGGGGTGAATTGGGGTTTTCAAAAACTTTTTTAAATTAGTAAGTGTATGTAGAGAACAAAAATATTTATATGCTGAAAATATAGTGATTAAATATACAAAAAATAATTATATCTAATAAAGAAAATCACACATACAAAGCCACTAAGTTTTTATAGTGGTTCAGTGTCAAACCCAATACCTACGATCACTCCTCAAGCACTCCACTTTAGAATTTTACTATAAACTTTAAGATTATAGCAAGATTATTTTTACCAAACTTACAATTTAAACCCAGTTGGTTTTGTGGGCTAACTAATAAAAATCTAACCCCAAGCCACTCCTAGGCATATACAAATCCAATTCAAAGCTTGGATGAATCTATCTCCCAAGTTTCAATCCTTTTAAAACTTGAAAAATAGAAAATTGAAAGTACAAAAATTTAAAGATAGATAAACTCCTTGAAGAGCACTTCTTGAAGAGCTGATTTCAAGCTTTGATGCATAAACTAAGATGTTGGAGGGCTTTTATAATAAATGCTCCTTTTCTTCACTTGAGAATGCTTTGATTATAAAGCTGGTTGAGTGGTTAAAATGAAGGCTCCTCAAAGCTCACTGATTGGGCTACACCGAGTTTTTGAATTATTTCTGAAGTTTTTCAATTTCTTGTATTTATATCTTGTATTCCAAAGCTTTAATATGGTCTTAGGAGCCTTCTAACCTAAGTTAAGAACTCTAAAAATGGGTTTGTAGCAGTTGAAATCCTAGAAAAAGCCATTTACAATGTTCAAAATGAAATTTGGGCAATTCTGAAAACTAACCATTAGAGCTGTCAGAAATCCAGGGGTCAACTCCCCAAAGTCTTAAGTCAACTCCAGTCGTAGAGCAAAAAATTTAACATTATGTATTTTCTATTTCATGCCAATTCTACATGCTAGAATTGGCTTCTGGACTTTATGAGTCGACTCCAATTGTAGGATGAAAAATTCAACATGCTATTCTTGGACTGGTGTCCTTCTGAGACATGAGTGGACTCCTACTTTTCTTGAGTCGACTCCTAATTTTCTCCTGATCTATGCCAAGTGCTGAAACTGTGCCAGATTTAACTTTAAACTTCTTTTGAGTTCATTATACATACATACATACATATACATATATATATATATATATATATATATATATATATATATATGTATGTATGTATGTATGTATGTATGTATGTATGTATGTATATATATATATATGTATGTATACGTATATATATATGTATGTGTGTACAAATATATATACGTATACATACATATATATATACATATACATACATACATACATACATACATACATACATATATATATATATATATATATATATATATATATAGTGTGTACGTATACACACACAAAACACACACACACACACATATATGTATATGTATATATACACACATATGTGTATATATATATACATATATATATATACATACATACATAAATGTATGTACATGTGTGTGTATATATATGTATGTATGTATGTACATATGTATATGTATGTATGTATGTATATGTGTGTGTATATGTATGTATGTATATGTGTGTGTATATATGTATGTATGTATTAATGTATACATACATACATACATACATACATACATACATATATATATATATAGATTCGCAAGCTTTTGAGCCGCTTATTCTACTACTCAAGCTTGAGTCGAAAAACTATTCAAACTACTCGAGCTCGATAATAACCAAGTTGAGTTGAACTTAGACTTGAGTCAATTTCGAGTAGCTTACAAGCAGCTTGACTTGTTTGCACTCGTATAGACGGTCTTGATGCTGGATAATTTGGTGGCCTCGATTTCCATGCTCCACCATAGCACCTCCAGAAATGCCTTGGTCGGCCGCTTCAACTGGACAACCGCAAAAAAGGAGGTAGTCAACTACCAAACAAGCATGCATATCTCTTAGATAGAGGAAGGTGTGCTCTACCATCTCATCATTTGACCCACAGCAATGATAGGTAGATAGAATGTCCATTCCTTGGGCTCTTAATAGTATCCTCATGGGGAGACGACTCTAGGTAACCTTCTAGAGGATCAAGCTGACTTTTGAGTGCACCCCGAGCCGCTAGATCCAAGCACTATCCATCCTCCTAGTCGACTTTCTCCTATAGAAGCCATACGGCTTCTGCTTTATTTCACTAATCATGTTACATAAGCTACAGGTTATGGATTAATATTATTGCTTGTGTAATACCCTAGCACCCCAGCCACCAAAAAAAAAGAAGAAGAAAGAAAGAATGGCACATATCTTAAAGCATTAAAAAAAAGAAAAAAGGAGAGAGTTTGATGGAAGAGGAGTACTCTCGATGGAATCCATCTTCTCTCTTTGAGCCCAAACAAAAGTGGGATTTTAAAGCTCGCCAGAGCCTAAATCTCATCTATAAAAGTCTCTCCCTCCCTTCCCCCTCTAAGAGAATCATCCTTGCCAGAGAAATTGTTTAGATTTCTTTGATTTTTCGTTGATGTTGCCTCATGATTCACCATCGACCCACCATCAAAATTGAGGTAAGAAGGTTCCTCCTCCATCTCCACCTTCTTTCCATTCCTTAGCTGTCTTTGATGATTGGTATATGACTGGCAAGTTGCCGGATTTTTCTTTGAAATAAAGAACCCCATTTTTCCTAAATTTCTACCCCTTCTTTCTGATTTTTTCTTTCATCGGTTGCCACTGCTGGTCACCAAAACTTTGTTGTCAGACATCGCCATGGCCTACTCGTCTAGCCATGAGCATTGCCAGCAAGGAAGAGGCCCTTCTGGTTTTGAAAACAAGGGGAAGGATAGCTCCCCTATTATGTTGAGAAGAAAGGAAGAGGATGCGGGTCCTTTGTTCCGTAGAAAAAGAAAAGAAAAGAAAAAAAGAGAAAAAAAAGAAGAGAGAGTTTCTCTCTCTTCTCCCTCTCTCTCCACTGAGTTGAATCCCTATTCTCTCTATCTACTTCCTCTCTCTTGCTTTTCCTCTCTAGCTAATAGGATTCTTAGATCTTAAGAAAAAAAGAAGAAAGGAAGAAAAAAATAAAAAGATAAAAATAGAATTTTCTCTCTCCTCTTTCCTTACTTAAGTTTGAATCACACCTTTTTCTCTCCATTTTCTCTCTTTATATTTGTTTATCTCAACAATATTTTCTCTTTTTAGAATTATATTTCTCTCTAGATTATTTCTCTCTCCTAGGGTTTCCTACATCTTTGAGAAGATTAATGTTAAATTTGAATGATCTTAATGAAGGAATCCTCATCCATGATCGCTAGACAGCATGCCAGCACCCGCCTAGGCTAAACCAACTATCTTTAGATTTTATCATCCATAATTTTATAAATTATCTGTATGATAATTCTATCATGATTTAATTTAAATTATATTGATCTGATCGATGGGATTTATCGGACAATATCACCTAATTAGTCTTGTTCCATCGTATTAGTTTCTCTCTCCTCTAACTTTGTCTCTCCACTTGACTTATGAACTCAATGAAAGATTTTTGGTCTTGCCAGATTGAATCCAATTTGATCCGAATAAATAGATTTTGAACCACTTTGCCATCAAATAGTATATCTATATCATTTGAATTTTTATCAAATATCATAAAACCTGATCTTTATTGATCTCTATTGAATCCATGTATCTTTAATAATCTTGATTAAATAAAAAGATTATATCAAACTGACCTTTGATTTTCGTATAGCATACCAATCTTTAGCTTGACCTCTTATTGAACATTATTGATTTGATCATTCTTAATCTTTGTTGGACTACTTTTTTCTTAGCCCAATCTTAATCGGATGATAATTGATGATCAAACCAATCAAACCAATTGGATGATAATTGATGATCAACCTATCTTTTTGGATTATTCATATCCTTTTTAATTATTGAAATTAATCCTGCATATAATTATAGATGTTTGGTAATGGAGGTACTATGATATGATCTATGACTAGAAGATTTTGGAAAGAAATTGCTAGAATTATATGGATTTATTGGAATACATATGAGGTAAGTAATGCTTCACTCTTTTTAGATTTATTAGTAAATTATAAAATATTTTTTTGACATGATTTATGAAATAATGCATGAATTTGATGAATGATATTTTGTTATTGAAAATTATATCTTATTTTTAAAATATTATGAAGAGGCATGATTGAAAGTATTGATTTTATTATGTATTACACTTGATTGATTTCAATACCACATAATTATTTATATCCTTATCGAACTGAAATAAGAAATATGAATTATAAAAAGAATAATGATTTAAGTTGATTTGAATTCCAGTCTGACTATGTGGAGGATCCATCAATGGAAGGCTAATATGCTGGTAAAGAATTAGTCCTGAGAATATATGTTAGCACGAAGAGCGGTGATATATCACCAATGAGACCAGCGACAAACCGCTAGTGAGACCAACGGTTCTAAAGGACTTTACTGCCATATGATTCATAGCTCACTGCAAGATGATATGCGGTGTTATGATTCTATTATAGGGATAATGTGATCATAACTCATGGTTGATGAAAATTTGATAATTAAAAAAAAAAAATTCTTAAAAGAAACTCGAAAGGATTGAATTTTGCATTGATAATATTGCATATTGAAAATTGATTTTGAACCAATGAACTCTATATGCTTATTTTTTATAAATAATAATTTATTTTATTACTTGATACAATTTAGTTAAAGTGATCATTGCTTACTGAGCTGTCAAGCTCATTACCTTCTATTTTATTATTTTTATAGATATTAAGAACTAAGATGATACATAATTATGTACCGAGAGAGTGATTAAAAAGCTGAACCTCGATACTTCTATTTTAGATTGAAAATGTTACTAAAAATTGATGTAAGATCTTTTGAACGCTTAATGAACTTTATAGGATATTGAAATTAGATTTTGATTAGTTAAATTTTGGATTTAATTTATGACTAATTATTCTATTGTTGCTTTTTGATAGCATGATAAGATGCCTTACATACTTGTAGAAAGAGTTCTCTATGAGTGTGCAGCGGTTACCATGACCTCTGGCTAGTGATCTCAAGTCGAGGGCATGACAGCTTGTTAATTGGGAGGTTCCATTTTGGTTCAGCTGGTATTATTTGTCTACAACTTTGGTGTTGCTTTGTCTCATTTTAGCTTATTCTATTGTGGTTCATAGATATTCTAACGTCCAGCAAGAGTTAGTTAGCTTTATTTGGCCATTTTTTTGGTTTATACTCCTACAGGAAGGCTTTTGTTTTCTTCTCCCAAACTGTTTTTGTTGAAGGCTACCTTTTTGCATTACATCTCTTCCTTATACCCCAATAGCTGCTCTTCCCAACTTCTCATCTTTGTGTTTTCTATTAGTTATTGTCTTCATGGACACAGCTGTGGTGTTCATTTATGCTGCTTTTCCCACTCATGGAACCCTTTTTCAGCTCAGTGGTTCTTCTATGCAGAGTATGGTGTTGTAATATGATGCTGCTACCATTTGAATGCTGGGTGTTATCTTTACTCGTGGCTCTTTCCTCTCTAGACTCTAAATCTCTAGTTAAATTCAGAGACCAAAATGGACAGAGCACCTCATTTTGATAGGATGTTTGGCTGCAGGAGCACTCTCTCTCAAATAGAAATTATAGTATCTATTCTTTCCAGCAAGCCTGATGTTACGATAGCTGAAGTCTGTGCAGAATTCAATCAAAATAGGCACTGGCCTTTTGCAAACGATGCCTATGCAGATCTTTAGATCGCACGCAACAACCTCAATGGCAAAACAGGATCTTCAAATGCTGTGGGAAGAATTATGAAAAATACAACTTACAAGCCTACCGGACTCAGTGGAACCAAGGTGGTTCCCCAAAGAAAAATTTCTGCTAAGACTTTGTTATAGATTTCTCATCGACAGAGGGGTGAGACCATATTTCAGCAAAGTGGTGTGGGACATTAAAGTACCCGAGCAAGTCAAGTTTTTCCAATACCCAACACATCAGGAGAAAATTCAGACTAAAAGTAATCATGTCAAATGACATTGGAAGGGAACTGATAACTGCTCTCTATGCGATACAGCACCCGAGACAACGGGCCACCTACTGCTTCAATGCCCCTTCTCAAGGGCGATTTGGGTTTTGCTTCTAGAAGATTTTAACCTGCAAGATTTACCATCTTCTCTAAAAGCATGGTCGCAAGGTTGGACATTTTGTTGGCTGCCGGATCCTGGAGCCTATGGAAAGAAAGAAATAGAAGATGTTTTAATTTCCATGCTCTATAACCAAACCCTCTTGCAAAGCAAATAGCCCAGATTATACTTGAGCTAGACATATCGAGTTCAGTTGGCAGGAAACAATTAAATCGGTATAGTGCGGTAGTCAATCATCAAACTCTTGAATTTCAGCTGATATACGGTCATCAGCCCTCACACATAGAATTACCGAACTCCTATAAACCTAGCTATACCAAAAACTGTAACAGATGTTCCACAACAGCGGAACATTCAACAACTTTCACCTAGAGCCCGTAAACCTGATATTTCAAACCTGTAAACCTTTCTCACCCCAATATCCTATCACCGTAACTAACACATTTACTAATATATAATTTGAGTTAGGCCTCCCCTAACTCATTTACATCAAAAAAAAAAAAAAAATTGTTAGAAGATAATAAAGATATGCTGGCATTCCGTAAATACTATATTCCTATTAGCCTACTTACTCCTCCCTTTTGTTCACTGTATATTATGGGTTTCCTCGGTGTATCATCCTCGTAATCTGAGTTACCATACCATGGAGTTTTTGTATTCAGTATATATTATGGGTTTTTGGGTTGTCAAGCATTATTGCAATCTGGGTTACTATACTTAATGATAATTTGTTTATTCACCAGAAAAAAAACAATAAGCTTTTAAATTCTTAAAGTTCAACAAACTTTAACAAATATATACTAAAGAAGCCATGAAATCATCGCATCCTATCATAATGTGCGCGCCTGCGGGCAAGTGTGCTTCAAATTCTGAACTTCATACATAGGTCCGGGAGGTTTGACTTCCTACCATAAGTTTTATACCAGTCACTCACTGACAGTGATATATTAACTCAAAGACAGCAAGTGCCTCTAGAATCACTTTTGTTTGCATTTGAGCAACAAATTCATTGTGGACTAGACGGTGGACTAGATGACCCCCCTCTCTCTAGGACGATCCTATCCTAATTAATAATAATAAAATTAATATTACTAAATATATATATATATATATATACGCTCGCGAACTTTCGAGTCGAGTATCCTGCTACTCGAGCTCGACTCGCATACTCGAGCTCGACTCAAACTCGATAATAACCGAGTCGAGTCGTGCTTGAACTTGAGTCGAGCTCGAGTAGCTCGCAAGCAGCTCGACTCGTTTGCAGCCTTACTCAGGATCTTCTTGGTACATGACATTCTTTCTAATTGATTTTTATTTCTTTTCTTGAAGAGTATTGGAGGCTTGGGGCCACCCAGCCTTTATTCATTAAGACTAATAAAACTAATTGATTTTTATTTTTTTATGCATCTTTTATGCTAAATTAGCTTAGTCCCAAATATTTGATACAGGGTTTTTTTTCCTTTTATAATTTTCTTCTGAGAATCTTTTGTTTTGTATTCACTATGCTGATCAATTTGCAAAAATTCTGTTTTTCATGAGATTATTTTTCTGCTAAAGTTGTTTAAGATTCTTTTCTACAAATAACAGTTGTGGTCATACATTATAATTTGACATGGATTTAGCTAAGGAACTTTGATTATGTCTAGATTTAGGGCAAAAACTGTAAGCTAAATTTTATTGGATCATATTCATGTATATATGGCCTAATTTTTATAGGAACCTGGTACCCGACCAAATTGTATGGTGCATGATCATATATTTTTTCCTAAATTTATTATTTCCTCTGTCATATATTATATAACTGATATCTGTTTTTCCTATCATGTCTGAGATGTTTAGGTTGCTTTCAAAAAAACATCTATGATGCATGTAGATGAATTACTATGAGGTAACTTTAAGCTGGTTTTCTTAGATGTAGATTTAGATAATTCAATGCATGGTGTATCCAGTTCCAATTTATACAAATCAACTTTCAGGTTGGATCACCAAATTTTAAAATAACACCTTCAAATTACGGCTTCCTTAAAAAAAAAAAAAAGAAAGAGCTCATATGACAGTACAACTTCCGCATTGACTTAGGATTTCTATTATGGACTAGTAGACTTCTGATAGATTCACCTGTATAAGCTTGTAGTCTAATCTTGTAGTAGGTCGATTTGCATTTTTTTCTTAGCTAATTTGGAACAATGAATACGTTTATCATTCTACGCTTGTGAATTATTTTTGTCAGTATATAATTTCAGTTTCAATCCAAGTACTCCACTATTATTAATAGTACTAATATTAGCTGAAAATTCTTCAATCAATATAAGCATTATGAGAAGCTTATCAGCTCTAATCCTTGCAGGCACTGATGATGTGGCCTATTTTTTAACATCAAGGAATAGAAAGTATCCTAATGAAAAAAGGCCAGATCGCAAGGCAAGTGGTGGCTTTTGGAAAGCGTCTTCACGCGACAAGGATATAAAAGGCCTGGTGTTTGGACATAAAAGAATCCTTAGCTACTTTATAGATGATGGAACTCCAAAGGGAAGGAAAACAAACTGGTTTATGGTAGAATATACTATTCCATGCTCTCAATTACCATTGCAAGACAAGAAGGTAAATTTTCTAGCATGATTTCTTTTTTCTTTAGAAATTGCTGATTGGCAATTTATGTGACTACATCATAGTAGCGGTGACATATAGAACCAGCCAAATAAATACACTATTCTAGATATAGGCAATGAAACCCATCATTCATCCAGATAAATACATCGAACATCTCATAGATGTAAATCACATCATAAATCGATTCTCCTAATTCACCTCTTTTGGCAGCTTGATACATGGGTTGTCTGCAAAATTTACGTGCACAATAGAGAAAAGAATGAAGATGGTAGTGAAGATGTACATGAGGATCAAGAAATCAGGGTCATCATCTCATTCTGTAGTTCATGAAGATGACGAGGGGCCAACAGAAATCAATAACTTAGAGCAGGACACGGTCACTGGTAAACAAGTCTAGATGCTACCTACCTATTCAAATCATACTAATGAACAAGTCTACTTGCCATACTCTCCACCATATGCCAATAGAGGCATGGTGATGCCTAACTCTATGCCACTTTGGCCGATAGCATGGACTGCACAATATGATCCTTTGAGGCTTGGTCAAGGATCCTCAGATTCTCAACCTCCAGTCATCTTGTCCCCTCTACCATCATCATTCACAGGATATGCTGAAGCCAAACCTTTAACCTCTTATGCCAGAGCTATAATATTGATATCAACTCCACCACCAGATAACTCTACCACTTTGCCAGGGTGTTTTGAATCAGAATTGCTAAAGATATCAAAAGTTCTTGAATGCAACTACGTGCCACCTAGTCAGTAGTGCAAACAAAGTAATATGATCCTTCAAGGCTCAACCAAGGACCCTCAGATCTAGTCAGCCTCCAGTCGTCTTGCCCTCCTCTACCGTCCTTTCACAGGATGTGTTGAAGCTAGACCTTCAACCTCTTACACTAGTGCTGCAAAAATGCATTTATCAACCCTAGCATCAGATTTCTCTACTACTTTGCCATCATTTTCTGATTTAGAGTGGCAGGACATCTTAGAAGTTCTTGATGGCAATTCTATGCCATCATAATTAGTAGAACTAATAACACTATACGATCCTGCTTCGAGGCTCAGTTAGAGGCCATCAAATTCTCTATCTCCATTGATGTTGCCCCCTCCACCATCATCCATCACAGAATATGCCATTGGACCTTCAACCTCTTATGCTAGTAATGCAGCGCTGATGTCACACCCACCATCAGACTTCTCTACCACTTTACGAGGGCCTTTTGATTCGGGGTTGCCGAACATATCGGAAGATCTTGAAGGGATCTAGGAACCACTACAGTCAGTAGCAGGAACAGCACAATGTGGTCCTTCAAGGTTGATCCAGGAGATCGCAGATTCTCGACCTCCAGTTGCTTTGCCATCTCTACCATCGCCTTTCATAGGATGTGCCAAGGCTGGACCTTCAACTTCTTATGCCAGTGCCGCAAGAATGCATATATCAACCCCACTGTCAGATTTCTCTGCTACTTTACCATCATTTTTTGATTTAGAATGGGGGAAAATATTAGAAGTTCTTGATGGCAATTATGGGCCATTACAATCAGTAGCATAAATAACATAATACGATCCTGCTTCCATGCTTAGCCAAGAGCCATCAGATTCTTAACCTCCATTGACGTTGCCCCCTCCACCATCATCCTTCATAGAATATGCTACTGTTGGACCTTCAACCTCTTATGCCAGTAATACAGTGCCAATGTCAAACCGACCACCAAATTTCTCTGCCACTTCATGAAGGCCTTTTGATTCAGGGTTGTTGAACATGTTGAAAGATCTTCAAAGGAAACTATGAATCCACTGCAGTCGGTAGCAAGAGTAGCACAATATGGTCCTTCAAGGCTGAGCCAAGGGATCTTAGATTCTCGGTCTCTGGTTGCTTTGCCTCCTCTACCATCGCCGTTCATAGAATATGCTGAGGCCGGACCTTCAACCTCCCATGCCAGTGCTTCATGTGTCAACATCAACTCCACCACTAGACTTCTCTGCTACTATACTCGAGCCTATTGATTCAGAGTTGTCGGAGATAATGAGATTTTTTGAAGGCCTTGAAGTTGATCCTGACACCGAGAAAAATTAAAGGATATTTTGGGAGACTCGTGGACTGAAGATAGCTAATCTCATTATTAATATTTGTTGGATATGTGCAGGTGGTATGCCTTGAATAATTATTTGATCTTCTTCTTCACTTGACTCCTTGGCTTTCATTCACCTGGTTGTTATGGTTTAGTTTGCCTATGATTTGTTTCTATCTTGGTTTTCTGCGTAAGGTGAGATCATAAAACTTGTGTGTTGATTTGCAACTAGTGAACTTTGAACATTTGGTTTATTAGTTGATTGATCTAACTTAGTTTCTTCTTTATCTCTGTTTTAGACATCAATTAATTAACTGCCTCTTGAACTATTTACACTGCAAAGAAAATGCCTCAATTTGTTTATGAACATTTCTATCTCCATGATATTGATTGATTAAACAAGGTATAGAAATCAAACAGTAAAAACCTGATGAGGTCGACCCGAATTGTCTTAAACCCCGCACAGCTCTTAAAGCCAAAAAAAAAAAAAAAAAACTGAAGAAGAAGGGAGTCCCGATTGGACTCTGCTCGTTCCTCTTCCGTGTCCGATGAGGTCGGCGGTAGAGAACTTCTCCAAGTCAAATGTTTACAAGGAGGTTCGCTCTATAAAAAGACCCCCACCCTTCAGTTGAGATCTATCTTTATTCATCGAGAGATCATCGCCGAGTGCCGTTGATTTCTTGAGCTCTTTCTTCGGAGTTTTTCTTTCTCTGTGAAAGATCGCCGGATTTCTTTCCGTTGGCATCACCGGACTAGGTAGCTTTCCTTCCTTTCCTTTCTCTGAGCTTGAGGAGCCAGTAACCCGCCGGACTCATCCCTATTCTTTTGTTTCTTTCTCCAAGCATGGCCGGCAACGGCTGCCGTTTTGGGCCATCGCCGGGGGCCCCGGCTTCGCCACTGCCGAGAACTACCGTGGAGGCCGGCCCTGGTGTTCCACGGCCGTATGTGGGAGGAGAAGAGAAGGGGAAATAATCCCCTGCTTTGGGAACGGAAGAAAAGAAGAAGGCTCTCTCCTCTCTCTACTTTGCGTTTAATTAATTAATTAATTAGCTAGTTTTCCATTTAACTCTTTAAATGGATTACGGGAGATTTTAGAAGGAAATTTCAAGAGCGTAGACCCGATGAACCCGCTGGAGGGTTTTGGATATTTAATTCTATTTATTTTATTTATTTTAAAATAGTAATTTAAATATATAGAAGAATAATTCTATAAGAGAATATCGAGCACAGTTTTTGATATTTAAACTGTAAATCTAGTAAATTCAGTTTGGCGATCAAGGATTCTTGGATACAAACATTGATATAAATATTCTTGGATACAAATATTGATATAAATATTTATTTTTATATATGATTTGATTTTTCATTATTGATATCTATTTTATGAATGCCAGTATGGTTATTTATATACTTTGTATCGTATATTTGTATCAAGTAATGTTTTCAGATAGTTTGGATTATGATACTGACTATCAAAATTTTTTTTAAAAAAATAATATAATATAATATTTTTTAGTATAATTGAGATTAATAAATCAATGATCAAGAAAAAGATGTTTGGGCTAGCCACGTTAAATTGAGAATAGCTTTATCACGGGCAGAAATGTGATAACAGCCCATCATGGATAGATATATGGTATTAAGAATAACCTGCTATGGATATATACATGGTACTGAGAATAGCCGGTAATACCCCAAACAAGTGCATGGATCTCAAAGCATGAATCAAACAAAAAGAGAGAAATTAGAAGATTTCCTATGGGAGTCTTCTTCTCCTCCCAATTGACTCTCAATCGGAGTTGAAATCCATCCCGAGGAAGAGTGAAACTCCTCCCCATCGATCTATTTAAAGGGAAGAAGCTTTCCCTCTTTCTCCAACCAAAAATCGAAGCCCAATCAATGGGGATCATCCGATTTTCTTTGCCGAAGCCTTCATTGTGCTCACCAAAAATTGGGTGGAAGAGGACGTCGCAAGAGACCAAGGTAAGTTCGGCCCTCCTCCTCTCTTTTTCCTTCCTTCCTATTATGCTAGACACCACCACTGGCCGTCGGCTTCGTTGGAGAATTTTTTTTTGAAAATCCCTTGTTTCGCTCTTTTTTCTTTGATTTTTCGATGCTGGCAATCGCCGGTGACCGCCAGTATGGGTTTGCTAGGCTACGTCGTCGCAGCCCCAGCTGTCGCCAACCATTGGCTAGCAGCCATGGCCTCCGATCTAAGAGATAAGAAGGGGGACCTTACGATCCCTGTTCCTCCAAAAGGAACCACGGAAGAAGAAGAAGTAAAAAATAAGGAAAGAAAAAGAAAAGAAAAAAAGAAATGAAAAAAGAGAAGAAATAGGAAAAGAGAGAGAGATTTTCTCTCTTTTCTCTCTCCCCGAGTTTGAATCTCACTTTCTTTCTTTAGAAGTCCAAATTTTTTTCTCTACTTTCTCTCTCTAAAAATCTTATTTTCTCTTTATATAGTGTCTCTCTTCTAAAATTTTTTGGATTTTTGGAAAGATCCTCATACAGTCTTGATAGATCATAATAGAGAAAATTTGATCTTTGACTAGTGAATAACCCATCCTATAAGGATTTAGGGCTTTTGTCTTGGAAAACAATCATAATTATAGTTTGATTTTTGGATATTAGGTTAGTTGAATTTGTCAACCATTATTTATATGAGATGGCTCCACATTAGATAAAAAGAGCTACTTTAGGTCCTATTGGAGAAATATAGAATCTATAGGAGGATGGAACTCTTCAACAAGTTGGTAACACTCTTCAACAAGAAGGAGATGTTGATCCTACTAGGAACATCCAGATAGAGCAGCAAGAATCAGACATGGCTCAATTAATGCAAACCCTAGTTGGAGTGATGTAGAGGTAGCAGCAGTTACTTGAGTAGTAGTAAGCACAGCGAGATACATAACAACATCAACCTCAACCCCAACAGCATGGAAATAGAGAGCCGCTGTGCAATGAAATAATATCGTGGAATTTAAAAAGTTAACTCTACCACTTTTCAAAGAGACTATTGAATCCTTGGAAGCCGATAGTTGAATAATAAAGATGGAGAAAGCATTTGCTGTCCAGCAGTGCCGCAAAGAAAAAAATTTGTTTTGCAGCTTATTGATTATAAGGTGAAGGATTTAACTGGTGGCAGCGACTAGAACATAAATATAAATAAGATGGGGAACGACTTACTTAGGAAAGATTCTAGATTGCATTTTATGATCAGTATTTTCCTCAGAGTGTGAGAATCCAGAAAGAATAGGGGTTTATTTATCTGAAGCAAAGAAGTATGAGTGTGGCTGAGTATGAAGCTAAATTTATAAAGCTGGCTAAATTTGCTCCGAGATTGATGGATGGTGAGCGAGAACGAGTTCATAAATTCAAGATGGGGTTGAGGACTGAAATTCAAAAATAAGTTATTCCATATGAGTTGACAATTTATGCGGATATGGTAAATAAAGCATTAATAATTGAAAGAGAAGTCAATGAAGAATGTGCAGAAAGAGAAAAATAAAAAAAATAAATAGATTAGATGATTCTCAAGGTTAGAATAATAAAAATACTAGAAGTTCGAATAAGAGGTCAGTGAGTAACAACTTAGGATCATCTAATAGTGTTAGATGTTCTAGGTGTGGTAAAGCTCATGCTGATAGTAAATATCATTGGATGATCGGTGCTTGCTTTAAATACGATAAGATGGTCACAAAATAGCTAAGTGCCCATAGAATATTGAGAATCGATCTATCACAATAGTTGAACAAAATAAAGATGAAAATTTGAAACCCCAGACCTACGGAAGGGTCTATTCTCTTACGCAACTAGATGCGCAAACTTTCGATGTAGTGGTAACAGATTTTGAGAGAGGTTCACAAAATTAGTTAGACCAATCAATTGATTTAGATCGTGAGGTAAGTAATGATCTATCTTCTCTAGATTTTTTATTTATATAATCTTATTTTAAATATAAAATAAATTATTAATTGATTTATATATGACTTATGAATCTTATGAAAATATATTTTTTATGGATATTGGAATGAAATTTTCAAAGAATGTTTTCTATATTACTTACTGATCTGAAATTCTATATACATGTTTACATTTGATTATGAAGCATATGTTAATATGTGAAAAGGATTTTGATATGAGGGGTTATGCATTGGCACTCCAATCTTATGATTCTATTTCTAGCCTGACCATAGGGTATAAGTGTGGTATTCCAGCCCCACCATAGGATATAAGTGTGGTATTCCAGTCCGGCTATAGAATATAAGTATGGTATTCTAGCCCAGCTACAGGGTATAAGTGTGGTCATAGTTGAAGGCTAATGAGTTAAGTAAAATTCATTTTGAATCAAATTTTTGAATATGATTGGTTTTGAAATCAGATATATAATTATGCATATGAATATTTTGAAAGATTCTAACATTACCGAATTTATATTTTGAATATGAATCTGATTATTTTTATATACTGATAAATGATAAATCGTGTTTTGATATTTGTAACTTATATTATCACATGAATTATTTAGTCAAGGTATTCATTACTTACTGGGCTATTTAGCTCATGATGGTTTCTATTTATTTTTATAGATTCAGAGATTTAGCTTGATCCGGGGATTCGATGTGGGGAGAGAAAATTAGAGGTCGAGTTTGATATTTTCTTTTGTATTAGAATTTATTAAACTTGATACAAACTATAGAATTTTATTCATAAGATATTATTTTAGTTATTTAAATTAAAATTTATTATTAATTATTTAAATTTTATTCTGCTATTACTTTATAATATCGTGATAAGATACCTTGTATGCTTATGGAAAAAGCTCTCTATAAGTATGTGGTGGTTGTCATGACGCTTGGCTCATGATTTTGGATCGAGGGCATGACAAATTAAAGTAGTATTAGAGCAATTAAGTAAATGAATTAATGATATATATATATTCAGACTTGAGTGTAGATGGATAGATATTAAGGACATTGGGACAACAACTTATATTGACTATGATAACTTAGAAACATAGATTTGACATAAGTGTATTAGAGGATTTGAATCAGAGTACATAATGAAAGCATAGTGGTCTGAATTATTTTCAAGCTGATCTAGTAATTTGATTTGAAAAATATGGTGATGAAAGGTTCGATTTTGAAATTAGAATATGATTATGATCAATAGTAAAAAGTACTCTAGGTTTTTAAGGACTTAAGCAAAAAAATATTTCGAGGATGAATTTTTTTTTAGCAGGGGAGAATGTAATACCCCAAACAAGTGCATGAATCTCAAAGCATGAATCAAAAAAGAAGAGAAATTAGAGGACTCCCTGCGTGAGTCTTCTTGTCCTTTTGACTGACTCCCAATCGGAGTCAAAATCAACCCATGGGAGGAGTGAAACTCCTCTCCATTGAATTTATTTAAAGGAAGAAGCCTTCCCTCTTTCTTTAACCAAAAATCGAAGCCCAACCGACAGGGATCGTTGGATTTTCTTTGCAGAAGCCTTCATTATGCTCATCGGAAATTAGGTTGAAAAGGCCACCAGAAACTAAGACAAATCCGGCCCTCCTCTATTTTCTCTTCCTTCCTGTTGTGCTAGACACCACCACCGACTGTCGGCTTTACTGAAGAAATTTTTTTTGAAAATCCCCTGCTTCACCCCTTTTTTCTTGATTTTTCAACACTGACGATCACCGTCGACTGCTGGTATGGATTTGTTGAGTTGCATCATCGTAGCCCTGGCTACCATCAACCATTGGCTGGCAGCCATGGCCTCCAATCCAAGAGATAAGAAGGAGGACCTTACGGTCCCTTGTTCCTCCAACAAGAACCACGAGAAGAAGGAAAAAAATATAAAAAAAAGAAAAAAGAAAAAAGAAACAAAAAAAGAGAAAAGAAAAAGAAAGAAAAGAAAAGAAAAGAGAGATTTTCTCTCTCTTCCCTCTCTCCTTTCTCTAATCTGAATCCCACTTTCTCTCCCTAAAAGTCCAACTTTCTCTTTTTCTTTCTACTTTCTCTCTCTAAAGTCTCACTTTATCTCTCTAGATAGTGTCTCTCTCTTCTAGGATTTTTTAGATTCTTAGAAAGATCCTCATATAGTCTTGATAGATCATGATAGAGAAAATTTGACCTTTGGCCAGTGAATGACCCATCCTATAAGGATTTAGGGCTTTTATCTTGAAAAACAATCATGATTATAGTTTGATTTTTGGATATTAGGTTAGTTGAATTTGTCAACCATTATTCGTATGAGATGGCTCCATGTCAAATAAAGAGGGCTGCTCGAGATGCTATTGGAGAAACATCGAATCCACAGGAGAATGATATTCTTCAACAAGTTGGTAACACCCCTCAATAGGAAAGAGTTGTTGATCCTACTAGGAACATCTAGATAGAGCAATAAGAACCAGACATGGCTCAATTAATGCAAATCCTAGTTGGAGTGATGCAGAGGTAGCAGTAATTACTTGAATAGCAGCAAGCACAGCAAGATACATAATAACATCAACCTCAATCCCAACAGCATGAAAATGGAGAGCCGCCTATGCAATGAAACAACATCGCAGAATTTAAAAAGTTAGCTCCACCATCTTTCAAAGGAACTACTGAACCCTTAAAAGCCAATAGTTGTATAATAGAGATGGAGAAAATATTTGCTGTCCAGCAATGCCACGATGAAAAAAGATTCAATTTGCAGCTTATTTATTACAAGGTGAAGTATTTAACTGGTGGCAGTGACTAAAACATGAATATGGACAAGATGAGGAACAACTTACTTGGAAAAGGTTCTGGATTGCATTCTATGAACAATATTTTTTTTGAAGTGCGAGAATCTAGAAAGAATAGGAGTTTATTTATTTAAAGCAAAGGAATATGAGTGTGGTTGAGTATGAAGCTAAATTTATAGAGTTGGCTAAATTTGCTCTAAGATGTTGCCTAAGGATGGCTACCTAAGAGGGGGGTGAATTGGTTATTTAAAAATTTAAACATTAATTATGCTGAATTTTGAAGTTGTGTGCTTGGTGAAAAAATATGATAAATAAATATAAAATAAAAGTAATATAAAGAATACAATGACCAACATAAATACCAAGTTTTATAGTGGTTCAGCACCAAACTTGGCACTTACATCCACTCCTCAAGTAAACCACTTGAGAATTCAACTATAATCATTTAATTGATTAAAGTTTGATTATTTTTCTTGGGCTTACAATCTACCCCAGTTGGTTTTGACCTAGGCTCACCAACTATAATCTTTACAATGATTGTTTTTCCAAGCTAACAATCAAACTCGATTGGTTTTAACCTAGGCTAACCAATCAAACCTTTATAATGTCCAACTCTAGGCTTAGACCAATCCTAAGTTTCTTATCCCAAGAAACTTGTAAACAAATAAGATACAATGATTAAAGAATTTTAGAAAGAAAAACTCAATGAAGCTTAAAGAACGAGTTCGTGAATGGAAGGCTTGATTGCTTTTGCTCTTCTTCTTAAATGCTTGAGAGAAGTTAGTGAAGCTCTTCAATGATTTTCATTAACTTCTCTCACTTTGAGAATGATCGGAAGGACAAGATGATCTCAAGAAAATAATTTTTTTTACTTCACTTAATGGCTCTCAATGAATGAACTTGGTGTAGGCTTAAAGGCTCTTGAATGTATATCCCAAAAGTTCTTTTCGAAGTTCTTAAATATTTCTTGTATATTCCAAGACTTTCCTACTACTCAAAAATATCTGAGGTGGCCCCATTCAATGTCCTAGTCATTGGACACAAAAATCTAGCCATTGGAAAAAAAGTTGGAATTGAAAAAGTATAGTTCTGAAAAAAACTAGCCATTATAGTGACTTAGTCGACTAATCTTCTTGACTTAGTCGACTAAATCCCCTAAATCCTCAACTTCAGTGTTTTCTATATTTTCTGTCTTCTGCAATCTTCTGAGATATAGTCGACTAACTTCTCAGACTTAGTCGACTAAGTCTCTTGGGTCTAGAATTTTTATTTTTCTATGCTTTCTATTTTTCTCTGATACATAGTAGACTAACTCTTAGAACTTAGTCGACTAAGTTTCTTGAGTCCTAAATTTTTATTTTTTGTGTTTTCTATATTTTGTTGTCTTCTGATACTTAGTTGACTATCTCTTGGCTTAGTCAATTAAGATGCATGTTAAGCGTGCCATTTAGTTTTTGATAGTCTTTCTTTTTCAATTTCTTTTGTAGGTTAGACTTGCTTTCTAAATTTGATTTATCTCTCATTAACCATTCTTTTTAGGATGTATCAAGTCTTGATTTTCTTCAAGAGCCTCTTGATTAATGATACTCTATTTGATTAATGAAAGTCACTTAGAGCATTGTAAATGCTTGGAATTTAAACTACATATCCTCAAAAATAATATTAGTAATTTAATAAATTATGCTCAAATACTTTTATTATCATCAAAATCAATCCAAGGGTCAACATAAGATTAGTGGATGATCAGCGAGAATGAGTTCATAAATTTGAGATGGGACTGAGGACTGAAATCCGAAAATAAGTTGTTCCATATGAGTTGAAAACTTATACAGATGTGGTAAATAAAGCATTAATAATTGAAAGAGAGGTCAATGAAGAATGTGCAGAAGGAGAAAGAAATCAAAAGAAAATAAATAGATTAGACGATTCTCATGGTCAGAATAACAAAAATGCTGAAAGTTCGAATAAGAGGTCAGCGAGTGACAACTCAGGATCATTTAATACTATTAGATGTTCTAGGTGTGGTAAAACTCATGCTGATAGTGAATGTCATTGGATCATTGGTGCTTGCTTTAATTGCAGCAAGATAGGTCACAAAATGGCTGAGTGCCCATAGAATATTGAGAATCAGTCTATCCCAATAGTTGAACAAAATAAAGATAAAAATTTGAAACTACAAATCCATGGAAGGGTCTATGCTCTTACGCAAGTAGATGCGCAAACTTTCGATGCAGTGGTAACAAACTCTGAGAGAGATTCGCAAAAATAGTTAGACCAATCAATTGATTTAGCTCATGAGGTAAGCAATGATCTACATTCTTTAGATTTTTCATTTATATAATCTTATTTTGAATATTGAATAAATTGTTAATTGATTTATATTTGACTTATGAATCTTATGAAAATATATTTTGTATGGATATTAAAATATAATTTTGAAAGAATGTTTTCTATATTATTTACTGATCTAAAATTCTATATACATGTTTAGATTTGATTATGAAGCATATGTTAATTTATGAAAAGAATTTTGATATGAACTGGATTTAAACTCTTAGCCTGATTATATTCTGAACCTACCAATTAGGGATATAAGTGTGGTATTCCGACCCCATCATAGGATATAAGTATGATTTTTCGGTCTGACCATAGGATATAAGCATGGTATTCTGACCCGACCATAAGGTATAAGTATGGTCATAGTTGAAGATTGATGAGTTAAGTAAAATTTATTTTGAATTAAATTTTTGAATATAATTAATTTAAATCAGATATATGATTATGCATATGAATATTTTGAAAAAAATTGACATCATCGAATTCATGTTTTGAATATGAATCTGATTATTTTTATATACTAATAAATGATAAATCATGTTTTGATATTTGCAACTTATATTATCATATGAATTATCTAGTTAAGGTATTCATTGCTTACTAAGCTGTTTATCTTATAATGGTTTCTATTTATTTTTATAGATTCAAAGATTTAGCTTGACTCAGGGATTTGATATGGGAGAGTGAATTAGAGGTAGAGTTTGATATTTTCTTTTAGACTAGGATTTATTAAACTTGATACAACCAATAGAATTTTATTTGTAAGACATTTATTTTAGTTATTTGAATTAAAATTCATCATTAATTATTTAGATTTTATTTCATTATTGCTTTATGATATCGTGATAAGATGTCTTGCATGCTTGTAGAGAAAGCTCTCTATAAGTATGCGGGGTTGCCATGATCCTCGGCTCATGATTTTGGATTAGGGGCATGACATAGCTTGTCATGGGCAGATGCATGGTACCAAGAATTGCCCCTCCACTAGCTGATATGTGGTACTTGAGTTTGCCACTATGGGCTGAAGCATGGATATTCTTAGTGTGCCACCATGGATAGAAGCATGATTATTCTTGGTGTGCCACCATAAGGGAAAGCATGGTTATTCTGATTTACCACCGTGAGTTGAAGCACAGTTATTCTGGTTTGTCACTACATGCTAAAGTGCGGTTACTATGTATTGCCACCATATGCTAAAGCATGGTTTATGGTTTGCTAGTCATGGACTAAAGCATATTCGTGATTAGTCTGAAACCCTAAAGATAATTACTAATCGATTAGGATCAAGTTAATGAGATATAGATGATAAGACATGGAACCATCATTAAGTAAAAGAGGCATCATTTAATTATATATGTGCAATATATTACTTTTAAAAATATGGATATTTAATGGTGTATGATGCATATTTTTATATACATTGGTATTAAGTTATTTTGAATATTTGACATGAGATTTTGTAGCTTATGTTTTCTTTTGATATTGTCCAAATGTTATTTTTGAATTATTACTAAACTGGTGTGAGTATGTGAGGATTCTTACTAGGCTGTAAAGCTCATCCTATTTTATTCCTCTTTTCTTTTTCAGAGTTGCAGGATGTTCATGGTTAACTATGATTTAGGTTCATGGGTGAATGGATGAATTAATAGAGTGTTAATAATACCTAATTAGATGATTGAAGGATAATTAAATTTATAATTATATAAGTTTTGCCAATTATTATGAAATCAGATTATTATTGCTTCTAGATATCGAGGTTGTAAAGAATTTTTAGGCATTCTTTAGGGTCTTACTCTATGGATTGTGCGGCCATCAGACCCAAGTGTTAGGTTTGGGGTGTCATAGCTTTTTTCTTTTTTTTATGAGATTTAGGCCAGCTTGCTCCAAAATAAATTATGGATGGTTATAGATATAAGCCTACTTCAGCCTGGAACATATTGTATTTTGTGAAGTTGAAGATGAATCTTTTACAAAGAAATTTTTTAGAAAGTTTTGCTTCTTTTGAGTTTTAAAATCAATACCAGCTTTGTCAAAAATAGTTTTTCGATTGTTAAGTATCATTTATAATTTTTCAGAACTTAATGTGAACTTATCAACTATAGGTTTATATTTTTCTAGCTCCTTCTTTAAGTTCTGGTTTTCTGCAGAAATGAACATTTTTTTCTTTCAATATTTCTTTCTTTTCTTTAATCAGATTTTGATTAATTGATTTTAGATTTTTTATTTTTTAATGTTAGTTTTCTAAGATCATCATATAATTTATAAAATGCATCTTGTAATTCATCAAATAAAAATTCAGGTTGAGTGTTTGGTGTTACCTCATCC
>QRFJ01000025.1:811102-813602 GCA_006176705.1 Cocos nucifera
AATTTATTTTGGAAGCCTCAAGAATAAGCTTAGAATATTTTTAATCTTTTGAAGGCAGTGTCATAATTTTTAGATGCATAAATTAGAAGAAAATCAAGTTTTAGCAAAAGAATCAACCCAAGGGATGACTCCTAGGTCATCCCCTTTCGAAATGGGCTGCTCGGCAAACTTGGCATATAAACTGGGCCAACCCAATCTAAGATTGAGCCGACCTAATCTCAGTGGAAGCAAAAGATAGAAAGTATAGAAAGCTAGTTTTTCAAGATCCAAGGGACTGAGCCAATCCAGCTATAAACTGAGCCGACCTAGTTAGGATTGAGTCGATCCAATCAAAAACTAAGCCAACCCAGTGATTGTAACAGCTAGTTTTCTACAACTTTTTCAAATAATCATTTTTCCACTCTAACGGCTATTTCAAGACTTCCAACGGCTAGAACTGATCCTTAAACTATCACAAAGAGTATAAAAGGCTAGAGATTCAATGAAAAAGGTAGGAAAGTGATTTAAAAGAAAAAATCATTAGATTGAGTGAGGATTATTGAATACCAATTAGAAAGATAGAAAAGAGAGAAATTAGTGCACAGAATTGAGAGCTTTTAAAGAGAAATCATCTCTAATTTCATTCTCATCCTCTTAAGTATTTTTCAAGAGAAGTTGAAGCATCATTTGAGCAATCCAATAGCAACTTCTTCAAGCTTCAAAGAGTTCTAACTTTTATTTTCTATTTTGTGCTGAATTCTTATACTTGTATTTTTATTTTTTTATGAGTTTCTTTGGGGGGAAAGAAACTTAAGGTGTAGGTAAGTCCAAGCTAGTAATTGCATGTTGTAAAGATTGTGGTTGGTGCTCCTAGGTTAAAATCAACTAGGTTGATAATGAACCCAAAAAACTATCAGTGTAGAGTTGTGGTTGGTAAGCCTGGCAAAACCAACTAAATTTATTTGTGATCTTGGGTTAAAATAAATGTACTGTAATCTAAGATTATAGTAGAATTCCTAAGGAGTGCTTGGGGAGTGGACGTAGGTGCGGATTGCACCAAATTACTATAAAATTTTTGGGTGTTTGTTTTATGGTTTTGCTTTTCTTACTTTTCTTATTTGCTTTACATTTTTGTATTAGTTAGTTGCTTTTAATTTCGCTGCTACACATTGCTCATCCACCATAAGCATTCAAGTTTTTTTTAATTAGAAGCACATATTTGCATTAGAGTATAAATTGGCCAAAATTTTTTAGAAACCCAATTCACCCCCCCTTGGGTAGCCATACCTGGGTAATAAATGGTATCAGAGCAGGTGCTCTGTTATTAATTGTTGATCTTGTTAGATATATGTGCCCTAGAAGCCAGAATTGGCTGACACTTGTAATACACTTCTAAGGGCAAAATTATAATTTTGATTATAATTAATGAAATGGGTTATTTTCTATCACACCTGTGTATTTAGTGTCTGTGATACATCCTTTGAGTTAATGGTAATGATAATTCATATTTTCAAGAGTTGAAAATTTAAGACATGAATAATCATTATTAACTCATAAACAGCTCCCGACCATAGGATCATCACGAGGATGGTGATTGATCCGGAAGGTTGGTGTATGATTGCTTCTCTTTAGTAGATGAGTCTTGAGTCTACGGTGTGGAGACACCGGAGCGAGAGTACAGGTACTCGTTAGAGAACGAGGGCACTGAGCGTGACCACCTCGAGTAGTCATTAGGAAGTCTACCTTCTCGTCAATGACTGACTCGATGCTGCAGTAGTGTGTCTGGTTCTTTGACCTGAGATGCATCGGCAGTTCACCTTGAGGGTGTTATAGTTTGACTACACCATTACTCGGTCTCCTAGCCATATGGAACCCTGAGGTGTATGTTGGCTATAGCATGTTCATTGTAGGAACTGGATTGCATCAAGATGGAATCTATCTACCTCGGTGGTAGAGGAGCAGCCCTATGATGATCATGAGAATCAAGTCCAGAAATCCATGGCCATGGTAGAGTGAAATAATAGAAAGAGTTTCTATTTAGATTTTCACATTGGACTCGAATCGAATGATTACATCATATGACAGAGACTAGGGTTTGACGAGTTCACCTTAACCCTAATCTGATCGGGGCTCAAGATAGAAGAACTTAATCACACAGGTAGCTACACAAAGAGGTTCGCATTCAGCTCTGATGGGTTGCCACCATATACTGCTAGGTGTCACTGGTGGATTTTGGGAGCAATTAGAATGATTTAGATGATCGATCATTCTAGCTGTTCGAATCAGAAGAGTTCTGATCCATCGAAAGGAGTTTCGATGATGTCGATGATAGAGATCATGACATATCCCATTACCATATAGAACTGAACCTAACTGGGTCACACAAACAAGAGTTTGAATCTGGTGATCATCAATTGAACTGATCTAGTTCAATTGATCTGAATGAGATTCAATTAGGTTCAAGGAAATCGTGCTAGCACTCGATTGAACCTAACGTTCTTCTTTTACTATCATAAATAAG